>CAJHQQ010001584.1:0-90755 GCA_905132885.1 Moricandia moricandioides
AGCTTTGTTATGTTGAGTGGAGATGAATTGTACATAGTAACTACTCGTTTGCTATTGTATAGCTCACAAAATATTTTAGAATTGAAAAAAAATCGGAAGAAATGGACTTTGCATCATTGCCTTCACCGTAAATATTTTGGACTCCTGTTTCTCCATCTTCAACGTTATTTGTTCGGTCAACGTTTACATCGCCGTTGACTCGTTCCGTTTGCCGTTAACTGTCGTCGTATCTCCCGTTGTAATTTCCAGGTATGCGTTGTTCGTCGTGTGAGGTATGTATCTTTATTCGTTTTTTTATATATATGTTTGGATTATTTCCGTTTTTATTATGATCTGTTTTTATTTTTTTACCCTTTTCAGGCTGCGCACGACGTGGGAGGAGAAGATTACTTAAGCAAAACGTTACATTCAACTTGGAAATAAAAGAGATCAGATTGTGAAAAAAGAAAATTAACGTTTGACCCTATGTGGAAGGAGGATAGAGATTTTGAGCCAAAGTAATGAGGACAAATTAAATATCAAATTTTTGGGACCAGTTTTTGAATCAGAAATCTCTTAATTGGAGTTTTTAGTTCCGGATTCTCAAAATACTTATATTTTGAGAATTTTGAAAATTTTGGAAATAGAACCGGTGTTCTAATATTTGGTAAGGAGATTCCTCAGTGATGACTAGAAAATAGGATAAAAATATTTGAAGGACAAAATCAGTTTATTACCTAAACAGCTCAAAACTCAAGATAATTATGGTAATTAATGAAAATTCATGAAGTGATTATGGGAAAGGATCTTTTTTTGGGGAAGTATTTGAGAAAAAGACAGCTGGCTGATGAGTGAAGCAGATCACAACATGAATTAAAAGTTTTTTTTTTTTTTAGAAATGGCTAAAAACATCTTTAACTCCACTCCATATTTTTGCAAAATGGAGAGATGTTGGAAATGATCTACTATTAAATTAATAGTTTAAGAAACAAATTAAGCAAAATAATATTACGTCGGGGAAGGTAAGGATTTTGTCAGAATCAGGGTATTGGCAGAGACACGTCTTCCTTATCTTGGAGGTAGTCAAGTTGAGAGTATCTTTATATATAGATCTCTTCCTGATTATGTTAATATATATATATATATTGCTTAGTTTTGATTTGTTGATTATATCGCACTATGTTTAGATAATAAAACTGGCAATTATTTTATTATCTAATGGGATTATACGGATGTTAAACATATCATTGACAACATTGAGAGTTGTTTGCAAAAGATAAGATCCAACCCACCTCCCAACAAAAGCAACAGTGATAGGATGATCATGTAGGCTGGACCATATAAATATGGAACGGCTATATACCAATATAATTTAAGATGTGACATAGTTTTCTTCCCATAGTATACGTCACTTGTGGGTCTCTCCTTTGCTTGAGGACTTTGCTAAAACCTTATCCTCCAAAATTTTATTTTGTTAATAGAGAGAAACACACAAGAACTCTAAGACGTCTTTGAAAATTGCCAATGCATTTTGGCTGATTCTCTTACAAAATGTTTCCTTTTTTATTTAAATATGGAGTTTTCTGATAAGGAAAATAGGACATGATGTAGGATCGATGCTATCAATTTCTCATCCAATAGATAACAACTCAGCACATACTAAGCAACCACTATTTGTCTACTAGTTTATCCGATCTTTAGCTTTAAGGCGCTAATAGAACGTACTAATTATAATAATGAGTTTTCAATGTAATATTTAGCATGAATTTACATATGAATGATACAAGTATTTCTTTGGTACGAAGAACTATTCATCTGACCAACACTTGATCAAATAAAATGACAATTAACAAAGAAAAAAGTATTCCTTTGGTGATATTTAATTATTACAGCACCTAATGGCTTAACTAAGCCACTTAGAAAGGAGTATAGGACGTATCTGAAACTGATGGCTGCCTTGTTCAACCAAGATGATGGGAAGAGATATTTGGTTAAGATTTCTAATAGTTGTATTTTTATCATTTTTGGTGGCATAACAATAACAAACAAACATGGTAAAATCTGGATCTGCAACATACTAACAGAAGCCTTCATGAAGGTATATACAAAAAGAATCAAATAATACTAACCAGAATTATAATTTTCTATGTTGATCTTGCTGCTGTGTTGCTATTATCCGAATTTGAATTTGGTATAGTAAATTAAAGGATAAAAGCAACCGAAATAATAGATGGATCGGATAATGTCTTTTGATTTAAAAGTGAAGCAAGAGAAGAAAAAAAATTATTTAGTAGGTTTTAGTGATAAAAGGAAATAGGGGTTGGGATGTGAAAGGAGTCATAGAGACCCACAAGCCACATCAGTTTTTATGACACCACATGTGATGGATCTGATGAGGCCACAGAGAGATAAGGTTTTTCTTTTTTATTGGTTTAATCATTCCACCAAAAATGTCAAATCTTTTGAACGTTACGATTTTTTCATTACTGTAAGGTTTTATCCTTAGAAGCTAATCTCAGCCCGACCCTAAAAAATTTATAGCTAGAAGCAAATTAAAAAAAAAATTGTCACTTTTGTGGGGTTTCGAACCCTAGTTAAAAGAAAAAAAATTATAATTTTAAAATTTTACCACTAGACTAAAAAAGAATTTTAAAAAATTGTGGCTGAAAATATCTTTATAATAAAAAAGCTAGAAACGACGGTTTCCTTGGCTTGGCCCAAGGGCCGGCTCTGTCTCAGCCCCTAGTGGCAAACGAACATACCCAAATTCTCAGTTCAAATCTCAATGATTCACACTTAGCGTAGCTTTGTGGTACGTGAGGAGACATTTCGAGCTCAACGATCCACCTAAGACGTTCGATACGTTTCACATAATACTTCACTCCAGCTTGCTACGTAGGCTTAACATGAGGCCCTAGTGGCAAACCATCATAGGCCATACAAAATCACATATTGTTAGTTTTTTTTTTAAACTCATACCTTAACGTCTGGATATAGAGGATAACATTTATTTGGTGTTTATTAGTTATTAATAAACGAATGGTGAATTATTGCAACTTTCTAATCAATATATAGAGCAAACAATATAAAATATTCTAAACCTTTATACCATACCTCTTAGCAGAAAAAAAAGATCGTAGGATCTCACCCAGCGAGAAACGGTAGTTCATGGGATGCGACTCTGTCCTTTACACTGTCTTCATTCTTGACCTCGAGGTGGACCGGTCTCATCTCTTTCTTCACTGACTCCACCTTAAGAGAGTGTACCAAACGTTATGAAAAGCTCATATTTGGTTATGTTTTTTTATCATTTAAAAAAGAAGTTCGAATTAAGGGTTTTGCTATCAGTCCAAAAGCTTACTTAGTCAGGAGATGTCATAGCTTTTGCAATGGAGACTAAATATTACAAGCTGGACTTTTTTCTTTTACGATAAACTTCCCACCAAGCCCATTAGACTCTCCGTTCTCAAACTAGATGGCTCTTCCTTCTGTAAAAACGCACCATCTTCATACTATCTTAAATTTTCGTTTAGGTCATTACTTTTTATCACTACTCCTTTGGTTAGCTTTGATATTAATTTTATTACTATGCAAAGATGTTTGCATGAAGAGCTCAGCAACCATTGGAGATCTCAAGCTTGCCACAGAAGCTAAGGCTGCCTTTCAGTCACGTCCACTCTCATGGTACTTTGTTAAACTTTCATTGCATACTTCTATCTCATTATACTTCATGCAACTTTCAAAACATGTGTGTTTTAATGGTGAAGGGCACAAAGGACGGTGATGAGGTTTTATAGCTAATTTTTCATCTTATTTTCATGATTAATGATAAAAGAGGTTTAGATAGGATCATAGGAGTGAGATTCTTTTTCTATTTGTAAGTTTTTTTGGTCGCAGTACACATTCAGTTTTGTAATCACAACAAAATGATCCGAGGAACATGTTCTATTACAAAGGAGATAGTATGCTCAGTGGAAGCTTATACAATGACCAAGTAAGTACAGATAGTGCCTTAAACAAAAACAAACGTGGAAAAACAGAGCTTTGGCAGAACATAAAAAAACAACTCCGAAGAGATGTAATGGCGACTAAGAAGATACACCGCCATTGCCAAAAGCTCTACAGGGGGAAGACAAAGGCACTACTCTATCACAAACCTAAACCAGAGAACAAGGACTCCCACAAGAACATAGAGAGACAACAACAACAACTCTAAAAAGACAGGTCAAGACTTAAACAACCCTAAATAGATTACCAGAACATGATTCCCAGGAACACAACAGTTGTGGAAACAGGCTCAGGAACCTGCCAAAAATTTGCATAAAAAACAGCTGCTGCGTCCTGGGAAAGACACTAAGTTCTAGGTGAAATCTACAGGTTTAGCGACCAGAACCTAGAAAACGACTTGACAGAAAGGTATCTAGTAAAGTATATCACACCTCCATAGCTGTTCCAGAAGGGTATCCACAGTGCTGCTGCTGATCCTACCACACCTTTGGATGTTCAATCCCAAAAGCGTGCGGCCGAGTTTTTGTACACACGCCTTGCTTTTATCTGTAATCCCTGAGCAGCCACCAACAGAAAGAACCTGAAGATTCAAGTGGTTGGGAGAAGATGCTAAAGCCTTGATCCCATGATCTGAGACCAAAGTGTTTGACATGTCGATGTCATTTACTGAGTAGCAGTTCTTGGCTACTGTGACAAGGCTTGCATCAGTGATGTTCTTGCAGCCATCAAGGTTAAGAGACTCCAATGTGCATCCGTGGCGGACGGATATTGTGGAGACTGTGTTGTCAGAAACATTGACACATCCGCTCAGATTCACCTTCACTAGACCAACGTTGTTGCTCTGAAGCAACTCGAGCACACCATCATCCGTCACTCCATTCAATCCACATAGTTCAACATCCTGAAGCTGATGGCAGAACTTCCCCAAGAAAGCTAGACTTGCATCCCCAAACCCAGGGCAGCAACATACTGATAAAGACCGTATGGAGCTGGAGCTGCAGCTGGTTGATGGTAGATGTGATTCTGGGTTCAAGTCTTGGATGCCAAGACAGTTTACCAGAGAGAAAGCCTTCAACTTCGAGCCGCAGTTCATGAGAAACCCCAAATAACCAAAGTGGTTGATCCTGTGGCATTCCTCAAGCTTCAAACTTTCTAGCAATAACGCAGATTTCGCCAAAGCAACAAGTCCTTTGCCAGAAACAAGCAAGCATTTGTTCAAAAAGACATGCTTCAGATCAGGACAACCATTCCCAACAGCTTCTAGCCCAACATCCGTCATGCCTCTGCACGACATTACTGAGAGAGACTTCAGTTTCTTCATCCCTTTTGCATTTCCCATGACCCAAAAGCCTTTCTCATTCACACCTTGAAGTCCATGAAGCACAAGATCAGTAACCGCTGCTCCATAATGGCCAAGAACAGCAAGTGACAAACCAGTTATGTTCAGCATCTGGAGTTTCACTTTTGTCAAGTAAGAACCAGCTTGAGCCAAGAGGAAAGCAACTCCTTGATCTCCAATGCGTGGGCAGCTCTTGATAGAGACAGATCTCAGATTAGTACAACGTCTTGCAATAGCCCTTAAACCCTCGTTGCCAACACCAGAGCACGAATCAATCATCAGATCACTTAGATTCTGGCAGTTCTCAGCGATTGCAATCAAACCCTTGTCTGTTACTCCAGGGCATCGTGAAAGGTCAAGCTTTTCAATCATAGGGCATGACTTTGCGATCTCAGACAGACCCTTATCACTAACTGCAGGCAGATTCCAAAGAGACAGAACCCTAAGAGATGGACAACCATAAGCAATCGATCCAAGACCAGCATCTGTCACCTTACTGTCAAAACCACTCCCACGGATTTGAAGCTTCCCTAACCCGCCACGCGTTGATGTCCCAACCGAGATAGCTGCAAGCCTCAAATCTGTAACTTTATTACCTTCCAAACTCCTTGACAAAGACCCTTCACCGTCCACATCTTGAACAGACTCATTCACTTTGATACTACTCAGAAGGTTAAGCCAATGCTTGGAGACACAAGCGCAAGCGCGTCTTTCTTGACCAGAAGGCAAGCGTCTAAGGATCTCAAATAAGCACTCATCAGGCAATACTTCAATAGAAGTTTGCTTTTGCTCAAAACCACTGTAAAGCGATGGTGCAGCAACGCGTAGTCTCTTGCGTGGTGGGAGATATACACCAGGACAGCTCCCTGGCGAGAGATGCATCGATCCCCCATTGAAAAAATCTTCATCACCTATAATTAAAATCAATTCTTTTCTATCAGAATCTAAAGTAGAGGCACATTCACACTGTAAGGCGACCTAATAAACAGAGCCAGATTGAGACTAACGAGATCAAACCCTAACCTATAATAAAACAAGTAAAAAAACCAATTCTTTCTCTATCAAAACCTCAACGAGAGTTACATTCAGAGTGTCAAGCATCTCTCTCACTACTCAGATGCAATAGGATCCGTGAGAACACTAAAAGCAACCTAATCAGAGCACATCCACGAAACAGAACAAGAGAGATAGTAAAGAGATCAAACCCTAGTAAGATATTCAAGAGCATACCACTAAAGCTGAAGATCCCAGACATAATTCGAACAATGTTTGAAGAAACTTCAGGAAGGTAGGAAAGAGGAAGAAGACGACGATAAACAGAGCAGAGACGGTGTTGAATTGAGGTCGAAGAAGACTGTGATTCATGAAACGCAGAAGAACCCTAGAATAATAGGGCAAAAAGAAGAAGAGGGTTTACAGAAGAGAGAAGAAAGATTAAAACTTTTTTGAGATATGAGAGAGAGAAGGAGAAACTGTGAAAGTTCTTATGGAGAAGATGATGGAGGCTTACGGTGGGGGTTAATGTAGAGGATAAAACTCTTAAGTTCAATGTATACACCCGCGAAAGTCGGGTTTCTTCTCAACCTTCTTTGTTCCCAGACAGGCCCACCGAACCCAATTGTATTATTTTAATTTTTCTGACCAACAAAACATTATTATTGATATTAAATTAATAAATCAGGATAATTTATTTCATAAAGTTTTAAAAGTTGACAGAAAAAGGCTGAATACAATGAAGGAATGACATAGAAATGTCGAATGCATGCATTGTTGACAAATATTAACATTGAGAGGTCGACTTAGTTCTTATATTATAAGTAT
The DNA here is from genome assembly GCA_905132885.1 of Moricandia moricandioides. Lineage (NCBI taxonomy): Eukaryota > Viridiplantae > Streptophyta > Magnoliopsida > Brassicales > Brassicaceae > Moricandia > Moricandia moricandioides. Next base: position 7,148 of record CAJHQQ010001584.1, read on the forward strand.
TATTTTAGTTGGAGGAAATTTTAAAACATGAGTGTAACATCATTATTTATTGTTTACATGAAAATTAGTCTCAGATGTTGGATGTCTCGTAACATGTTTTTTAAATGATGTTATATATGAGGATAACATAGTCTAAATCCATGCTAATCTTATACTCCCTCCGTTTTTTTTTTATTTGACGTTCTAAGATTATACACGTAGATTAAGAAACACTTAATTTTTTTATCATTTTCTTAACAAAAACATCATTAATTGTTTACCTAACCACAATACAACCAATAATAAAATAAGAACTATTATATCATTGGTCATCTAATATTAATTACTAATAAATTTTACATAGAAAATTGAAAACGTCAAATAATTTAGAACAAAAAATTTCCTCTAAAACGTCAATTAAAAAAAAAACGGAGGGAGTATTTGACAAGTCCAACATTTGAAAATCTTCGATTTATGAATAATTTGAAAAATAAATAGAGCTTATATCTTTGATAAATATATATTATATTTTTAGTTAAGGAGTTTCTAGACAAAGAAAAAATTATGGATTTGTTTAGTAATAGATTTTACAAGAATATGATTTCAAACAACATAAATCACTGTTATTCAATAATTGATCATAAATATGGTGTAATTATATATTTGATGTTAATTAGGGTAATCAGTGGAATTGTGTGATTCTAATCAACTCTCTATTGTCAACCAGACATATTCTAATCAACCCTCTATATTGTCCACCAGACAATTTATGTCTGAGCTGAAGAATTCATTATAACTCATAATAACTATTCTATCTCTGAGTAAACAAATATAGACTTTTTTTTTACACCAAAAAAAAAATATAGACTTTTTTTAGACTTAGTCTTTCGTATTTGCTATATACACACTTAGCTCTAAACCTAAAAATCCAACAAATCTCCATCATGTAACTTAGTTAATGAATTACGTACAGTTAAACACTTACCTAGTTGAGTTGTTTGTTATGATGTTCATGTATTGTATTTAGATATGTATATTATTACTAGTTGCGTAAGCATGTTGACAAAAAGATTGAATAAATTGAAAGAGAGGAAATCGTTTGAGTAGATGAATCGTAGACAAACCATTTCTTTTGGTTTGATGTTGACAAAGCATTGGAAGATTGAGTTCTTTGAATTTATGTATAGATTTTTAGATTGAAGGTATTAATTTATAAGCATTGATATATTAGAACTGGTTTAATCATAAACCACGTAACTTGATATTAATACGAGAAGTAAACCGAGAATACAACTACTATATAATGTAACTAACAACAAAACAGTGTTGTTAATTATTAATAAAGCAGAGAAATAAACATTTATTTATCTCGTAAGGTTTTGAAGGTGAGGGCCAAAGGTTGACAACAAAGACTGAATACATTGAAGGAATGCCGAAGACATGTCGAGTGCATGCATTGCCGACAAAACATAACACTATTATATTATTATTTAAGTTCCAGAAACTTTAAAACATGACTGTTACAACATTATATATTGATTATTAAAAAATAATATGAAATGTTGAAGTCTCGTAACATGTTTTCTAATTAATGATGTTATATACGAGGATAACATAGTCCAAATCCATGCTAATCTTATGTTTGACAAGTCCAAGCTTCGATTTATGAATCAATTAAAAACTAAATTAATATAGGTAGAAAATGATATACTTTTAGTCATGGAGTTTTTTGGCTAACCTTTTTCCAAAACAATTATGGAACTTGTGAACAAAAAAACAAGGGGTTTGTTTAATCATAGATTATTTCAAACAACAATTAAATCATCGTTATTCAGTAATTGATTATAATTTTTGCATAAAAGTGGTGTTATTACTTTATTTTTTGTCAAAAAGTGGTGTTATTAGATATGATATTAATATGGCTAATCATGAAATTGTGTGATTTTAATCAACTCTCCCTTGTCCACACAACAATCTATTTCCGAGCGAAAATATGCGTTAGAATTCATAATAACTCTTCTATCTCTAAGTGAAAGACGCTAGACTTAGTTTTAACCCAACAAATCTCCTTCATGTATGCTAATAACAACTTAGTTAACAGATAAACAATTAGCTCGTTGTTTGTTAGATACTGTTTCATGTAATTAGATATGAATAATATCACTAGTTGCATCGTTATTGATTAACAAGTTATGAGAACAAAATAAAATTAAAACGCTGGTAAGATTTTAAAAGAAGGAAAACAAATACTTCTTCCGTTTCATATTAAGTGTTGTTTTAGAGAATTTTTTTTATTACAAAATAAGTGTCGTTTTCGACTTTCGATACAAAATTTATTAATTTTATGATACAATTTATTTTTCTATTAGTTGAAATATGTTTAGGTGTATAAGTAATTGTGTTTTTATATAGAAAATATGCAAAATTAATTTTTTTCTTAATTCGTATGCAAAAATCTAAAATGACATTTATAATGAAACAAATGGAGTAATATTATTGTTTGAAAGCGACGAAAACGATGGTTAAAGGTTGACAAAAAAAGATTGAGTTCACTGAAGGTGAAGACATTGTTCGAGTACATGCATTATACACAAACCATTATTTTGGTTTGTTGTCAAAGCAGCGTGGAAAGGTTGAGATCTTTGAATATTTATAGATAGAAAGAAAAATAACATGATTGTAACACCTTTCTAACCATATCTTAAATTTATTTAGAGACCAGAGAATACATTTGAGACTATTCATTCATCTGTTGCACTTGTCATATGGCAAATGAATGTGCAATGTTTTTCAGAACTTGCCCTGTGCATGATTTTGTTATGTGATCATTCCAAAGTGAGATCGTGTTCATATATATATATATAGTATTCATACATACATGGATACGTTTTATTATATCCAAGCGAGGAAACCAAGGATGATGCTGAGAATGACGTACACGACAATGAACAAAGTCATTTTTATAATAGTCAGACATTTACAATTTTAAGAGAATTAACTTTCTCGCCAACCATACCAATAATTGATATTGGTCAGATCCTTAAGAATCGGAAGGATACATGATACAACCCAAGAAGCCATAATTCACATATTATTTCCTATCAAAACATATATTCAAATACCCAAAACATAAGCAAAATCAATCATACAAGCCCTCTTGCTTCCACAGACCTTTGGTTTTAATATTATACAATCCTGAGTAATTACAAATCAAGTACTAACACAGACCAAATCATTCATACAAGCCCTCTTGCTCCCACAGACCTTTGGTTAATATTGACTGATCCTATTATTTTGTACTCATCATCAACTGCATAGAGATAAGAACTATCTATATGTTAAGAGAACTTGAATAGAGTTGTTATGGGCTCAGTATATTCAAATGAGTAGACATTGAAACCATATCCGCCATGAAGTGATGAAACATATTTATCATTGTGCCGTCCAAGTGGATCCCTTCCATTAAGGTTAGATCCAAAAACTTCTTACTCGTTTTTTTTTTCTCGTACGTATATACATCTAGAATTTATTCATCATAACAATATCAAAAATAAGATCCCAAAAATTTTTAAAATAAAATCTCTCAAATAGATATTTTAAAATTTTTATCACAAAAATAGAATTAAAAAAAAAAAGTAAAATAAACATTTTTATTTTAATTTTTTTTTTTTAATTTTAAAGCTCACCTCCAAAACACAACCCCATAACTTTAAACTCTAAGTCTAAATTAGTTTACTCTAAAGATAAATATATATTTACACCTTTTAATAAAATTTATTTTGATCATTTTTCTTTTATAAAATCTATTTTGATGACAATTTTTTTTAGATTAATCTTAAAATATTTCTCTAATTTCTCCGTACTAAAAGAGATTTTTTACATCTTCTAATAACACATATCATTCTCAAATTTTACCAAATTATACAGTAAAGAGAGTTAACTGAAATTTGATTTGATGATTTTTTTTCTCATAGAAACTTATATATTCTCAAATTTACGGAATTGGAAAATTACATATAGTACGTCTATTGGCCGGGAACATCTAGTCAAGTGGTCTGTGTACCACAGCAAACTCCCTGGCACATGGGGGTTCGACCTCCGCCTCCAACGGTGAGGCTAATGGATTAACTGTGCCGATCCGTTGTGGCCCAAAAAAAAAAACATATAGTACGTCTATTGGCTGTCCTTAAATATTTATTTATTCAACTTCTTGATAGTATCACATAACTGCATGGTACAATTAGCATAGGTTGGTGAATTCATTTATTTAATAGTTCTCTGACGTCTTCTTTAGGTTTGTAACATTGAATGCGCAACTCACAACTAATTCTCTAAATGTCAGAACGTTACCGCGCGGCGCGCGACTCACCGACAGTTCTTTCGTTTTTTTTTTCTTTTTAAAACTTTTTTTCATTAGCTAATTATTTAGTTATATTATCAGAAGATGTTCATTTACAAATATAACAAGATTGTTCTTTTCAGTAACGACTAAAGGATGGGTTTTTAATAAAAACTTGATTAATGTACATATATAAGGACATCAGGAGATTATTAGATAATTCGATGGAAATAGGTGTGATTTCCACAATCTTAAAAGAAATTATGAATTAATCTCATGTATTGTTATAGGACTAGTTTAGGTTTATAAATGGAAAGGCATATTTGAAAAAGTGAATACACATGAGACATCATTATCAAACAGTTGAAAGTGTCTTGCTAGAGAAATTATACGATGTGCATTTGGCTGTAAAGTTGTAAACAGTGCCCTTTTCAATCTTTTGCTTAAGAGCAGGATTAATCCTAAGAGCCCCTTAGTTTTTTTTTTCTTTTTAAAAAAATAAAATAAAATAAAAAATAAAAATGGATCAATCACGGGCCGCCACATGTCAGTGGGGTCCGCGAACAGTGTAAGAACCCAACTAAGAACACCTCTTAATTAAGAGATTTAAGAAGTGGTTTTTAAGAGAATTAGCGAATCCCACCCGCTAAAAACCCCCTTAATAGCCCCTTTGTTTATGCTCTTAAAGGCCTTAAATAGTGTAACACGTTCTATTTTGAAACAAAGATTGTGCCAGTGATGACTTTCACTCAAATTGGTCGATTTAAACCTTTCGTAGGCAATAAGAATCATGATCACTTGGTACCATTCGTTGGCGTGGAGACATTAAACCGAAACGATTTTTTGTTGTTGTTGTTGTTTTTGTTATAACAGAACATATTAATTACGAACACAAGCATTTAGAAAAAAATAGAACAAATAAATTAAACATTAGACAAAAGGTATATAATTTTATACTTGGACTGTAAATCATGTCACGTACTAACAAATATATATATTTTTTTAAATTACTACAAGTTTTTGCATTTATTAATCCATCTCAAAACGAGAACTAACCAGGTAATTTACCTATAGGTTGGAGAGTACATGATCTGAGGTTATGACTTTTTAGATCTTTATTAAGTAATCTAAAAGTTTGAACCACTCTACGTTGGTAAAGTCATTCAAACATGTTTTTCATATACTTAGTACTCTCTCAATTCCGAAAAAAATCATGTTTTAGAAAAAAAATAGTTTTAAAAATATTTTCTTTTTTACATTTTCGATGCATTAATTAGTATAAATTATTAATTTTAAAGTGTTTATAACAATTTTATTGGTTGAAAATTATGGAAACTAATTAACAACGAAAAATAATAAATTTTTAATTAATATTTATAGTATGTTTTTTAAAAAAAGTGTAATTTATATATATATATATATATATATATTATTAAAACAGAAAGAGTATTTGTTTTCACATCAAGCATGAGAGAGAGAAGAGTAGATTAGAATTACAAAACTATAGATGGAACATACTACATTATTACCCCCATGGCATGGGATAGAGAGAAAGAGAGAGAGAGGACTATAAATACCACATAATTAAGCAGAGAGGACAATAAACACCACAAAATTAATTAAAGAGGACAATAAACACCAAAAAACTAAGTAGAGAGGATGTGCAAAAAGCAGAGAGTTAAGTGAGTGGTTGAAGATAGAGAGGTAAGAAAAGAGCAATATCTCTTCCTCTCTCTCTCATACAGAAAAAAAAAACACAAACAGAAACTAAGAACCCTAAATTATAACATCCAAAATGGTACATTCGAAGAAGTTCCGAGGTGTCCGCCAGCGTCAATGGGGTTCTTGGGTCTCTGAGATTCGTCATCCTCTCCTGTCAGTTCTCTCTTCCTCTCTCTCTCAAACAAAAAAAAATCACATATATATAAACTAGTTTGCAGGCACCAATAGACTATAGTGTATACATATTCTTATATCAATTATCCCTTAATTCATCCATTCACATATTTAATTTTGTTCATACTTACAAATATTTTTGCAACTATCATACGAACATGTCTTTTCATTAAGATCGTTTCCTCAGCTTCGTCCAATTAAGGAGACCACATTCATTAGTGTTTAGAATGTGTTCAATACACCAAACCAAAGGCTTTTTCCTATTAGTTCGATTGCTTGTGTTTAACTTTGGTGTGATGGAGTGTTTAGAGTATCTCTATCTCCCTTTCATAATTTACTCCACTTTACTCAGAAATAGAATGAAAAATAGATTAATGAATAAAAAAATAAAAACATTACTCCATTTATGAAATAGTAATTTTTATTGGGGTGTTTAGAGCATCTTCACTTCATAAATAGAGTAATAAATAAAAAAATAAAAACATTACTTCATTTATAATATTTATTTTTGTTTTTGATATGATGTACACAAAATGATACATAAATGCATTTTAGTCCATTTTGTGTATATTTTTTTTCATCACTCTATTTTATTTTACTCTATTTTGAAATAAATTATAGAATGGAAATAGAGATGTCCTTATAATTGTAATTTGTGTATACATATCATAAATGTATAATCTTCCTAGAAGTATTATATAAGCATTCACTTTTCAATTAGTACTAATCAAGTCTGTTTATTCATAGTAATAGTAATATTTAATAAAGCAACTTTACTAGTAAGAGATTTGGTAAGGAATGAACTCTATTATAGACCTTTTCTCAAAAAGAAAAAGTCTACTAGAAAAATGTTTTACATGTTCAGTAACGTACATTATTATATGTGTATTTTCCTTTTTAATATATATATATTTTTTTTGTAATCAACACATCAACATCACTAGTATTGATACCTCTTTAATACTATAATCTAGTTATTTATACGTGTTTATGAGATTAGGAAGAGAAGAGTGTGGCTAGGAACATTCAATACGGCCCAAGAAGCGGCTAGAGCCTACGACCAAGCCGCGGTACTAATGAACGGCAAGAACGCAAAGACCAACTTTCCCGTCATCAAATCCAACGGCTCAGTTTCTCCTGACGTCAACTCTCCGTTAAGGTCGCCGTTATCGGAACTCCTAAACGCTAAGCTAAGAAAGAACTGTAAAGATCAGACACCTTATCTGACGTGTCTCCGCTTAGACAACGACAGCTCGCACATCGGCGTCTGGCAGAAACGGGCCGGGTCGACAACAAGTCAAAACTGGGTCAAGCTTGTTGAGCTCGGCAACGGGGTCAACGCACGTGCCGGTGACATTGGGAGTAATAAGATGAAGAGACAAACCGAAGACGACGTTGAGGAAGAAGATCAGGTGGCCATGCAGATGATCGAGGAGCTCCTTAACTGGACATGTCCTGCTTCTGCATCCATTTCAGGTCCTTAGTTAGATATGTTTATAACAATACTTGCCCGAGTATATGATAACCTATAGATCTAAATAAGTACACATCTACGTAAACATTTGTTCAAATACTGTATTTATAAGTTTGTCTGCATGTATTCTGTATAAGTTATAGTAATAAATAAACGTTTTTATTTTATTTTAAAGAGTTGATTGATCATGTTGAATTATCGTCGACATGATATAATTATTACATAGAGGAGTACGACTAGACATGAAAAGAAGGTACAAATTAAAGGAAAGATAATTAATTGGTTAGTGAAAAGTAAATGTGAAAGAGACTAGTCACTCAATTTAAACCCACCTGCAAATTAGATTCTTGTGATTCGAAGTTTGAATAGACCTACCACGATGAAGATAGGTTTTACTATTTTCTTAGCATAGATTGGTTACTATGGTTTGGATAAAATTCTCCTCCAGTGCTATTTAGTATTTGTTATAATTATGTTTTGGACTTTCTATATCATATGGGAGGTGGAAACAAACAGGCTAGCCAGACAGGTTAGAGGAGCCAATGTTACCACTTTGAGCTACACGATAAATATGTCTATCTATTTTTATGTTAGTATAAGAGGAGAAATTGATGTACTATTTATACAATATCTTATTAATAAATATAAATTCTTCTTTATTTTGGTTTATTATATTAAATCTCATGTAATAAAAAATATAGGTCTTTTTACTGTTTTTCTCAACGATTTGGAGACCTTATTATATGATTATTTTATTTTCCAAAATTCTAGGCAAAATACTCCTTCAGTTTCTAAAAAACCCATATTCTAGCAAAAAATATTGTTTCAAAATGTTGTATTTTTTACATTTTTAATGCAATAGTTAATGATAAATTGTAAATTTTTATAAAGTTCTTAAAATTTTATTGGCTAAAAGTTATGAAAATAGTAAGTTACAAAAAATTATGCATTCGTAATTCAAAATTAATATGTTTTATTAATATGCGTAAAAATTCTAAAACATACTTCCTCCGTTTCATATTAAGTGTCGTTTTAGAGAAGTTTTTTTGTTACAAAATAAGTGTCGTTTTCGACTTTCGATGCAAAATTTATGAATTTTATGCTGCAGTTTATTTTTCTATTGGTTGAAATATGATTAGGTGTATAAGTAATTGTGTTTTTATATAAAAAATATGTAAAATTAATTGTATTCTTAATCCGTGTGCAAAAACTTAAAGTGACACTTATAATAAAACGGAGGGAGTATATCTTTATAAAATAGATGGAGTAATCTCTAGGCTCTTTGAATTTATTGTCCCTTTACCGACTCTCTTTGGCCGGGCCTGACGTCTTTCCCCGTTTCTTCCTTGAAACGAACATAGTCCAAAGTAACACGTGTGAAACGTGGCCTTCTGAAAGGTCTACCACTGTGCTTAGCTGACTTCCTTCGTGCTTGTACTACAATCTTGTCAGAGTGGTTTGTTACTTTAATATAAGTCTCTAACGCATATGTGAAACTGAACCAAGCATATGAGAGGATGGATCCGACCCTGATACAGGTACTTGCAGAGCTTTCTCCCTAGAACAAGCTTTAGTTTAGAGCATCTTGTTAGAGTTGCAAGGACCTGGGAAGTGAATGCTCGGAGTTTTTACGCAGGTGATGTGAAACTTAACAGCTACGAGTTTGTGAAAATGTTAGTTGTGGACGCAAGCTTCTTGGTTGAACTTATGCTGAGGTCTCGTTGAACATGATCAGTGACGTGTGTCGTGACATGATTGTGATAGAAAACCAGTCACCTTTTCAGAAACATCATTGTGTTTGAACAATGTCATTGCTCAGATAAGAGCTTCCTACACTAAACCAGGCTGCTCAGTTGCTTCATTAGATCCCCTGCAGCTGCTGACTTACTCATCCACAGTGGGATCTTTTTGAACAATCTTGGGAACGCAGAAGATGTTTCAAAGTTGTTCAATAGCATCTGCAAAGAGGGTTATCTTTGGTAGAAGATTGCACTTTCAGAGACTCTCTGAGAACCTACAGGCTTACTGCAACACACCATGGAACAGGTGGAAGACAATCCTTGGTCAGTTGCTTCTGTTTTGGCTGCTTTGCTTCTCCTCATTCTCACTTTCATACAAGCTATATGCTCTATCTTGGCCCTGTGAGGTACCACAGGTACATCTTCCGGGACATCATTTTAGAGCTCAAACTCAAGAAATTATCTTATGAATGTAGTATATAGTTGTATTATCAGACAGCAGTCAAGTCCTGACATGACTTTGTACTTAGTCTTGCAATATCTGGAACTACTTGCTTTTGTTAAGGGGACTAGAAATACATAAAAGAAAAATTTAAGGCAAGGAGACTATCTCAATGTGTCAAAATCATGTTTAGTTTTACAAATTTCACATGAGATGGCATTGCCTAGAAGCACAACTTACATAAACTATTCCACAACTGAAGAGACCAAAAGTGATGTCACCTGTTAAAGCCAGTGAGATGTGCTGACTTGGTTTTGTCTTTAGCTATGTCTTTCGGCCACATCAGGAAAATTCAAAGCCTGGTTTCAGCTTGAGAAGAGTGTTGTAACACTTTCAGGAGATGTTAGTGTTGCCACTCTTTTAAACTGTAAACAGAATGAGAACAAACTCATTGTCAATTTTTGCTACTCTCTTAAACACTCAGGAGATATGAGAAACCAAACATACCTTTTCTTGGTTGTATTTGTTCCTTACAGCAACAAGGGTGCTTCCACTGGTGTTGAGCTGTAAATCCTCCATTGCAAGTACTGTGTTCTTAAGAGAAGGGGTCTCATATCTAGTATAGTGCTGTAGAGTTGGGTTCTGTAAACACATAAGCAACATTATCTTCCCCCTCTCAAGAGTATAGTAAAGGCATTTCACAGTCAAGTAACCTAAGCTCACCCAAGGATGCTTAGATTGGTCTAGTGTCCATCTTGCTAAAAAAACAGCTGAGGCAGCAATTAAGGACGGCAAGAACCTTAGAAAACTATATTCCACAAGAGTCAACTCTGCAAGATAGTTTGCTAAGAACTCCATCTCAATGTGGAGAACCTGTGTACCAACCCAAAAAAAGTTCTTCAGAGGTTTCTGCTTTTGTTACTTTCTGGTTTACTGAGACACACTAGTCAATAGACTCACCTGATCAGACGCTTGAGCTGCTTGAATGAACCGCCTGAAACGCAGAAATAGAAGAAAATGACTTAATATTACAAACTGTTTTAGACTGAAGTAAATGTAGCGTTTAGTGTTTAACCTGAGAAAGGTTTTGGTGGTGGGAACTGATAACCGAAAGTGAAGAAAGTTTAAAACTTGAGTCTCCATGCTCATTACCTGAAAACAAGTTTCATCTGTGTTATTCACAAAGAATCAAATCCTCTAGGAGATATGTAATATAGAGTTTGCAATGTCATTACTTCTAGTCTTGTGTATGTATTGTCTGTAATGAAGCAAAACTCCTCCAACCTTGGTGCACATATCTCTTCATACTTTCTTCAAGAGACTCAAAAAAAAAGAGTAATTAATTCACTTTTGTGCTGACATTTTAACACTTATTGCAATGTGAATGTTAGAAGTGGGAAACTCACGAGGCTATTAGCATGCAAGTAACACCAAGAAGCTGGAGCCTCCGTTTTTCAATGTAATTGTTGGACAAGAACCGATCAATAAGATTCACTGCAAGGTAAAGTGTATCTGAACCCAGCTTGTACTCTTCAGAAACCTGCAAGAAATAGCATTAATAAATGCTTTGAAGTAGTAGTAGTAGTAGTACACTTTCAAGTTGTTGCTCCACATTGGTTTAATACCTCCACAAGCCAATCAATCAGAATCCCACGCATACTTGGACCGATATCTCGTTGTACTTTCACCATATAGCTAGTTGAAGGTCTTTGATCAAGCTGTACCAACCAACCAACAAAAAAAAAAGCAGAGGTATAACTCACAACCTCAGTATGTCATCATCTAGTGGAAAGAAAAAACAAGACATCATTTAGTTCAAACCTCTGCAACATGAAAACTCTCATACATATTTGCAGCATATAGGCTACAAAACCTGGGATCTTGGGCATTGGAATCAATATCTACAAACTTAAGACAACCTTCTTCTGCACCAGCAAGTCAACTTTGAGTAAATTTGAGAAACATACAGTTTGGTATATGCTTCAGTTTCTTACTATGATCTTCATCTTTGGAGTTTGTAGCAGATTCAACCATCCTAATCTTTGACAAATCTTCTGCTAGTTTTGATTTTTCGGTGTCCACATCTCGGCCTCTCTTGCTAGCCTGTCACGTTATATGTATAAGAGTCAAGAACACAACTCAAAACACCAAAAACCCTTCTAGATTCTGGGATGATTAGCACATTCTACGTATCATATGCGAACCTTAACATTGCTGCCATCCAAACAGGCCAAAGTGTTAGTCACATCCTTGAGCACTGCACGTTTCTTATGCTTATAGGAAGTCTCAGTAGGATGACAAACTCTTATAACATCTGATGCCATTCGTTTTTTAAGCTTTGGTGGCTGTTTAAAAACGGGTTCGGATGGAGATATGGAAGCTCCTAAGGCCTTCTTAGCTCGTGATCTCGTGACTCTCACATTCTCTTGTCCACTTTTCACAGTAGAGATTGCTTCTTTGCTAGCTTTACAAACTCTATTCATGATTTTAAAATTGCAAAACTCTCCACAGGTTTGCCAAGCCTGCAGAACGTAAACATAATTTAAAAAAAAAAAAAGTTCAACTGAGAAATTAGATTATTACAATGAAGTTCCATGTTCTTAATCCTTGGACATAACCATATGTAACCAAAAACTATTGATCATTATTGTCTTTAACCTTTACACGAAAATAACAAGAAGAAATAGAGAAAGCATCACTGTCTGAAAACATAGATCAATCAAGAAACAGAACAAACTAACAGATCTAATAAACTTCAGACAACTTGGTAAAGTGATGATACCTTCAGATCATGAAACTCGAATTTGAGATGAGTCTCTCCAAATCTGAGAAGGGTTGTTGAAATAGGAAGAGGAGGAGCGGGATTTTTTGTGATTTTGTTCGAATTTTCGATATTAGAAAAATATTTTATGTTTTTTAAAGTCAAAAAAAAAACTAAGGGATGAGATGAACAGTTGTCAGATTGTTTGAGAGAGTGTCAGAGTGATGTCTGACACTTTGACGTCCGGTCCGTTTCAGTTAATTCCCTTTTGAAGATAAATAAAATAATCAGCCGTTACGCGCCTATTCTTCCGCGTCTGTTACCCCTAATCATATATATTACCGTTTTATAACCCTAATAATAGCCCACTGGGCCTATAAAATGAACCAACAACTTTTCACCCTTCAACGAAACCCTCTAATCTATGTTTTGTTAAAAGCCCAATCTAATTTACCAAAAAATGTGTGCTTTATAATTTTAGCGTGACTTAGCAGTTTTCGTGAAAAACCACAAGTTTAACCGTTTTGTGAGAAAAAACTTGATTGCAAATTTAATGAGAAAACATAATTTTATTTTTAAAATATTATATAATAATAATAAATTAATATAAAACTAATTGTGTTTTGTACTGAAAGATATTTAAGTATTTAGAATTTTAGAGATAAATTTTGCACACAAACTCTACATGTTTAGTACACTCAGTATCAAGACTACTGAACATAGTTGGAAAAAAATTAGTCAAAAAAATAGAAAATAAATGAATTAATTTTTTTATTTATTAAATAGATAAAAAAAATATCAATGTGAAGTTTTGGTCAAACTAGATCCTTTTATATCGGAATTTAAAAATAGATATAGCTTAAATTAGAAATATTTAAATTTTTGATTCATATATAAATATACTTATCTATCTTTCTAATTTTGAAAACACCATCACTTCATTATCGAAGATGAAAGTTGCTTTCAAACCTTGGTTTATTGGCTTCATTATCCTCTCAGTTTTTTTGTTTGGTTTGTATTTTCATTTAAATATTTATTAATATATTATATAATCATTCTAAATAAATTTTATTTGATGCTGTTTATTTTATATAGGTATATAAATTGTATGTCTAATTATATAATATTGAATTTAGTGATTTTCCAAGAATAATCAATGATTAAGAAAATGATGTTTAGACTTTCAATTTTTTTTCCAGTAAATATGTAGAAAACTCTTTAAACATATGTTTTAGAAATAAATAATTTTCCATTAAATATAAAAACTAAGATTATGTTTTAATGATTATAATAACAGGAAAGACGACAACTGCTCAAAAAGGGAAAGGTGATGACCAATGTAAAGAAACATTACAAAATAAAAATAGAACATGTGATGTCAAGCAGTGTCAAACCGCATGTGTCAAAAAACATAAAATAGGGGTTGGCCAATGCACAAATGATAAAATCAAAGGACAAATGCTATGCACATGTACGTATCACTGCCCTCGTTGATTTTTATCTACATTGAAATTCAAATAATGATACTAATACTACGTTTTTATCAAAGAAAAGAAAAGTTTTAATAAATTGTTGCTAGTGTTTTCGCATAATAAGGTGTACTATGTTACTGAATATAAATAGCAAATATTGATATGTGTGTCTTCTGTTTTTCTTTTTCTTTTTGTTAAATTGTGTAAATTAACAATAAAATGAATTTTGCCAACAAATGAATTTTATTACAAATAATCAGATTATCTGACTCGTGATGTCGAAACCTTCACCATGAACTTATTTATGGGGTTTTCAAATAATCAGATTATCCAAAACGGAAGTTTGCACATTTCAGTATCCTCCCCATTAATATCCATAAACTCAAACAGATTTGTGATATTATCTTCAAGTATCATCGAAAATCATCGGTAGCTGAATAGCCACTACATCTCCAGATTGCTGAGGCATGGGGGCACAAGAATAAAGCATGGTTTATGGTCTCCTCTTCCATACAACAACGTTGACACACTGGATCTAAAACTACTCTTTAAAAAAAAAATTGTCTTAAACTATAAAATATGGTGATTTTAAATTTAGAATTTTTATATAAGTTTCAGCTACCTAACACTAATATTATTTTTAAAAACTTAAAATTAAACTATTTCTAAATCAGCGAAAAAATAAATATTTTAAAAGCACCTTGTTATTGAAACAGAAATACTAATCATAAATTATTTTGAAGTACTAATCGTAAAACTAAAACATCAAATAAGATCCGTGCAACACACAAGTCTATATTGAGTATATAATCGGTCGCACTAACTTTCTAGACGCTTTGAAAGAACTGAATTATTTTGAAAAAATTACATTTCATAAAAATAAAATTATTTATATAACATTTTTGCTTCTTGATCTGTTTTTTTTTTTTAAAAAAAAACAGAAGTTGTTGATTTTAATAGAATAGATAAATTAATTGATATAATTTATTATAAACACTAGGTATTTTTTCCGCACACGCAGACATAATCTTCTTAGGAATAGTTATTAGTTTATATTTTTTAATTAAAAAATCAGTATGATAAAGTTTTTATTTCTGTTCTTAAAAATTAAATCAAACATTAAATTATTTATATTTAATAAAGTTTTTCATCATAATATATATGCTTATAACTGTGCTGAAATTTTAAAAACATTTACATATTAGAAATATTTTAGAAAATATATTTCTACAATGCTTTACTTGATTAGTGTTAATTATAAATTGTTTTATATCAGAATGTTTTACTTCTATAAGAGAAACAATTATTTCCAGATATATATATAAGAGTATATAAGAATTATATTACTTTTTAAATATATTTTCATTTTTGAAAATTTATTATAATGATTTATTATCAGTTATCTAATACAACATATAAATATAATATTATTAGTATAGTTTTTAGTTATATAATAAATAAATTATATATAAAAAATCATTATGTGTACCATTGATTTTAATCGCTCTAACTTTTAATGTGAGTGTCCGAATACAAAAAAAAAATTACTTCGCAAATAATAGTATAGATAAATAACTTAACTATATATGGAACATTGTTTAGTAATAATCAAACAAATTATTATCGCATATAAAATTTGAAGATAAAATGTAACAAAATCTATATATGTATTTTTTTTTAAACAGTTTATTGTTTAGTCATACGAAGATAGTATATATAAACTTCTAGGTAGAAATTAAGAGAGAATGTGTTCGAATTAATAAAAAATTAAGAGAGGATAAATAAAACATTCAAAATGTATATGTGAAAGGTTCAGTGAGAAGGGAAGAATTTGTTAAGGCAGCAAGGTAGACCATAAAACTCATCGTTTCGGACATCGAGATTGTATAGTCGAAACTTGTCCCACCATTTTAGCCCACAATCTTTCTTGGCTTCATCGCTCTCACGAGACAATGTGCAATCAAGCACTATTGCTACCATTCCCGCAACCGTTGTATGTGACATGAATATCACTCTAATCACATCTTCCAACTGTTTCACAATTTGATAAGTAAGTATGTTTTGATTATTTTCACAAATAATATTTTAGAAAAATGTACTGACCCAGTTCGAGTGATGATCAGAACGCCAACCTCCATTGTAGTATTCTCTAAAGTATTGAGGGATTGAAATAGCCATGAAAAATGAAAATCCCAAAATGAATTTGGTGTTGAAGCTGTTGAGGTTGCAAAACTGTAGAAAGCTAACACCCGCAGAAGCTACATTCCATTCAATTTGATTTTATTTTTAGTGAAAAAACTAAGCACATATTATTGTATGAAAATGTAATTTTATTCTTGCATAGTATGCACAAGTGTGATGTGATGAAGAGACTTACACACAAAACACAAGACGATGCAGTACACGGACGCCATGATTGGTAATGGTATGGACGCAAAAAATGCTCCAAATTTTCCTGCATTTTGATTAATATATATAAGAAACTAAACCAAAAATATCTGGCAAATTAATTTATACGTAAGAAGATATAGGTTATAACAAAAAGTAAAAATAAATACACATACCAAAAATGGAAAAGAAAACCATGAAGGCAGCTGAAATTTGTATCACTCTTCGACTCCCAATCTTAGTCATTGCCAAGAGTCCAACATTTTCTCTAAACATTAACGTTAACCATATCATAAGACTTTACCACAATTAATTTGTAAATAAAATTAATACATGCTCAAGAAATAAAAGTATAGTTCAGAGATGAGGTTGGTCATACGTTGATGTTGTGATCCCTGAGACACCTCCAAGCATGCCGTTGAGTAGTACTCCAACTCCCTGCAAAGATATTCATTCAAATATTTTTAAGATAATAGAAAAAGTAGTTAACAAACGATTAAAGAAAATACAACTAATTAAGTTGTTATTAGACGACTAACCAGCCAGCCAGTACCACGGCTAATAACTGATGGTGGGATCGGTGTGGCACTTCCATATCTTGCAGATGCGTAGAACAAACCCGTCGACTGCATTAATATATAACACTTGCATTCATCATCATCATCATAGTAAAATTAAACTCTATGTTTCCTTGAAGTTCAGTATTTGGTACTAAAGATTTCAAATCATTTAATTTCATATAGAAAACGAAATAATCACCTCAAATAAAGTGACGAAAGAGGCAGCCATCATCGCGAAAGAATCAGTGAAGTGGAAGGTTGGACTTCCCCATTGGAAAGGATATGGTAAGTATATCCTATTGTAATTCACATAATAATTAAATAGTGAAATCGCCAAAAATATAACATTCAAATAGAAGAACTGACCAAGGAGTGTTGGTGATAAGACCATTACGGTCTGTGCGGCAACTGATTTGAGTAGTTTGAGACTTATGGTTATATACACCAGTCGATGTGAGTAGCAGAGCTAACAACCAAACTAATGGAATGCATATCATCATCCCATAACGCTCACATCTTGATCCATCCCAAATCACCCCTTTCTTCATCTTCAGAAAGCGTGGTAAGTACTACACAACTCACAAAGAAAATTATGAACGTTCAGTAAGTTTTGTATGATTAGACTTGTATAAACGAAATGATCTATAGTTTTTTTCTTATATAATCATGTATAAAATAATTTGAAGAAAAAAACTAATTGTTTAGAGCTTTACTTGTGTGACTAAAACAATTAAGATCAACCCGGGAAGTCCCACTTCAACGCATCTAGCCAACTAGAAAAAAAAAATTACATCAGTAAAATAGTAATTTTACTATAGCATTCAATATTAACCAAAAAAAAGAGTATATAAACATACCAAAGGGAAGCCGTTTTGGTAGAGTCCTAGTCCGGCAAACGTTGCCAAAGGAGCAATTGAGAGTGGACTTAGAAATCTAATAATCACACAACCAAAAGTATACTTTTATTTAGCATCTGAGTCCAGGGGGTGTCTGAAAATTATTGGGTCAGAAGCGAAAAAAATAAAGTTTTGGTGTTCTTTCCAATAGAACTATGTAAAGTTTATAAAACTATTTGCCCTCAAATATATATATATCGTGAATGGCTTCGAAGCAAATGTTTTATGTGCATGTATTCAGGCAGGGTCTGTTGAGTCCCAATTCTGGTAAAGCAAAATACTAGTAGTTATTTTACCTGACAACATTTCTCCATAGGCCTAAGAAACATACAAGAACTTGGAAACAGCCGGCGATAATAAGAGCCCCTTGTATGCTTCTCATTGTTCCCACAAACCTCTGATTATAATTATGTGATCACACCGGGTTTTATTAGTGAAGTTTAGTTAATAAGAATAAATGATGAAACTAAGACTTACTTCAAAAGGATCAGTGTAGTAAGTGAAGCGGGTTGAGGAAATGATGGAAGTGATAGGTATGATATAGGAATAAGAAGGAGCAGCCATCACAGGCAATCGAGTTCCAAAGAAAGATTGGAACAATGTTGTTAATCCAGACGCAAATAGCATTGTTTGTATAACTCTAGCCTTCTCTGCCTGATAAATGTCATTAATTCATTAAGAAAAAATTGTCAAAACATAAAAAAAAGTCTGAATTAAATAATGTATATTAAAAATTGAATACTTTAATAAAACATCTTAATATTGAATACTCATTTTTATGTTTCTATAATTGTGTAAGATATACCATTAAAACGAGCATATATATATAAACTACTCAAATAGCTCCAAAATGTTTTAAAAAAAAATCATGACAGAAAAATCAAAACCTAGAAGCCTACATTATATCTATGATGTCTTAAAATTTTCTAAGCTTTATACCTAAAGAAACAATGAAATTTATAGGTAAAACATACACATAAAATGAAAGTTAGATCAAAACGTACATCACCACCTCCCATGTGTGGAACTAAAAGACTTGGAATAAGAACCGTGATGCCAAGACTCAACAAATAATGTTGAAAACCCAATACCAACGCTTCAACTGCAACACCAAAACAATGTTAGTTACAAACATAAACAAACAACTAAATTAATAAAAAAGATTTTATTTTTGTTAGAAACATACACCAAGGAGGAGGACTATTGACACAATACTGAATCCCAGGGAGTTGTTCTTTCACCGGGTGGGGCTGTAACTCCACCGTTCTATTGCCTCCTCCACTGTTGTTATTGTTTCCACCACCACCTCCTCCGTTACCTCCTCCTCCACTGTTGTTATTGTTTCCACCGCCACCTCCGTTACCTCCTCCACTGTTGTTATTGTTTCCACCACCGCCGTTGCTAACTCCATTGTTGTTATTGTTTCCGTTGCCACCGTTGCCTCCTCCATTTGCCATGGACGTGGTTAAATTTTGTGATCTTCTATATTCAAACTAAAGCAGTCAATAAAGGGTATCTAGCACTTTTGTATTATTTAGTGTAGATATTGTAACATTAGTAGAACATGTTTATCATGAATCTTTTTCATTACATCCTCATAAGAGGCTATATATATTGATCACACACAGCTTGGAAAAGAAAATGCAACCGTTAATATATATATATAGAAAAACTTACTTTTCAAAAGGAAACCACGTGCAAGGAAAGATCGAACGAAACTTTCTTTGTTTGAGAGGATCTAGTTGAAGGGTTTAGAGTATATGAAAGAGATGGAGAAGCCGAGAAGGTGTAGAGTGTTAGGAGAAAAAGTTAAAAAGGTTTGGGTTAAAACTCTTTGACCTTTCTCGAACTATTATTTTAAACGAAAAAAAATAAAAATTTATAATTTGAATGAGTATATCTTTAGCAATAAATGTGGTAATAAAGGTCTTAATAATGTCCGTTTTTGATATATGGAATTTGAAATACAAAACCTTTTGAATTTTAATTGACCATCCAGAGATTTTAAAACACCCTTTTGATCTGATCTGAAAAATAAAATTATTTATTGACATTTATATATTTTAAATCAAAACGAATACTAATCAGATTTCGAGACATGATTTTCCGCATTGTAGTAAAATAACAATGGCGTTGGATCTCTTGAAAGTTGAAACCCCAATTCCTATAGATGAATGAATCTTAAGTGTGTGGAATTTACTTTTTACAGTTTTACAACATGGTTTTTTGGTGTGTTTTGATTTTACAATATGTTCTTATATATATAGGCAGATGTGCCTTGCTTATATTGTATTTTCTTGTATAAGAAGGCTAAAGAACGATGCCGTTTTACATTTTATAGAGAGTTCTATTCTGACTTGCAAGAATAAAAGTGTATGCAAATCCAATATATACAAGTGAATTCAAATAATCTAGTCATACTAACTTTACTACTTAAATAAATGTATCTTCTAAGGAACTATACTTGTGAAGTACGTAACACTTATATCACACATAGAATAAAAATTCATACCAAGCATCAAAGAAAGCTCTTACGTTAGACTTATAACATAAAGTGTCGCATTAAGCAGTATAGTATTAGTAGTAGGTTGGAAGGGGACTAGAGAGGTGTCGGTCTCTTCATTCATTGCCGAAATGGATTCTTACAGCAGTAACCACACCTCCTGTGCGTTCAAGTTCACAAACCACACTGTCTCCTTGTTTCAGGTTGTACTTCTTACATAGAGCCGACCAACCACTGAAACAAGGGTTACGACCGTAGATCTTAGTGAAAGCATCATGTTTTTGGTTGCGGATGATGTAATGCATGGGTGACTTATGGGGACCAAACTTCAAACTGTACTTCTCAATCACCGGATGGCCTACATACTGTTTTGCACATACATATAAAATAGGGAGAAAACAAGTCTTAGCTTTCTTGATAGGCAACGTAACATACACTAGAACATATCTAAAAAGCCTAAGCCAAAATGGATGCTGTTATTTACCAGGACATCGATCTTTTTAGTCAGTGTCTTCACAAAGTATGGATTATTGGGGTTGAAGAGATACTGCTCAGGGTTTAGAACGTTTAGGACAGGAGCATAACACCCTGTCTCGATCCACTTGCTGAAATAAACAAAAGGAATCTAAAACTTAGAGCAGAATAGTTATGTTTCATTGGATATATGCAATGAATGGTCTTACCAGAAGCAGAGGAAGAGGCAGAAGCAAAGGCAGGGGTTTCCTCGTGAGAAGTAGAGTTAAGCAGTTCAGATTCGGGCTCGGCTTCAAGAGGTGCTGAGACGATCTCTGTGAAGATGTGCAAATCTTGTTTATAGATTCGCACTTCAATAAACATTGTGTCTTGGTGTGTGAAGAACAAGACATTGTTTGAACTTAACAAGTTGTCATCCACAAACTCATCCCAATCTTCTTTTTCCATGAGCAGAGCACCGTTCTTGTCTCGCTGGAGCCAAAGTTGCCATGAATTGCCCCAAGAAACACTAAACACCACTCTGTGCTCAAAAGCACCAGACGTGGTTCTCAGAAACTCCTCAGGAATAGTCCTCTTCGTAAACCAAGAAACCAAACCAGTTCACAACGAGCAAACAATACTTGGAAGAGGACTCATGTGAGTACTTTCAGAAACAATAGCGAGCTAAAAGCAGAGTAGCTCTGTTTTTTTTTTTAGGAAACTGAGAATAGAAGAGAGAGGAGAGACTAATAGTGAGTTACCATGGATTTAGATTTCCAAGTCTCTCCCAAAGACAGAGACTTGCAGAAGCGAGGCTTGCTCACATTGTCTTGAAGCATAGCAAAAACACTACTTGGCGACATGATCTTTGGTTCCTCCTTCAGCTTCAACGCAAGATCTGTTCTGTAATTAGGGTTTGTGAGTGAAGTGAAATGAAGATGACTTGCGTTTTTAGATAAGCAAAACAACGTGTACAGGAAACCCTAGGTTGGAATTGGGGGATAACAGTTTCTACTTTTAGAAGGAAAAGAAAGCATAGAAGATGCGTAAAACGCAAGTAATTGGTTAAAAGGTAAACGCCAGAGCGTACCAGTTACAGTAGAGGAAGCGTTTACCTCGCAGAGGCTGCTCTTCTCTTTAAAGTGTGATTGAGGATAGAGAAAGATAGAAACGCATCAAATGCTCATTGGTCAAATGTACTGTTACTTTGACTCGTACGGAATCACTTTAATAGCACTACTACTGGGCCGAACGAGGCCCATTATAAATCTGGGCCGTAATAATAGTGTAACACATTGTTAAGTACTACAAAGGTGGAATCAATCATTTCACAAACTTAGTTGAATACAAAGAGTTTCATATAGAAATATGTAGCATGGTTAACAACATCAAAACTTTATAATATTAAAAAAATGAAAAGTTCCCAGACCATAGCCTAAGCAACAGCCATTCCATCATCTTCTTCTTCTTATGATGTTGCTGCTGTTTCATTTAGCAGGCAATGGAAGTTACTAAAGGAGTTACCAAAACAACTGTCTTTCCCGTTACCCGGCTTCATACTTGCTGCACTCTCTAACCTTTCCCATGTTTCTTTCCTTTTCTCCTTTGCAGAACATTGCTTTGCTTCATCCTCTTGAAAGCGTGCGTGGCAAGACATGAATAGAGCCTCGTCCGTTTCACATAACATTTTTTCACGTTTAAGGTTATGGTTTAGCACGGATTGGTTCCAGTGATTCTCAGAATTCTTTTCCAAGGAAATGAACATGATTGGTAGTATAACTTGCTGGTTATGTGCAATCAAATTCACAATCTGTTCGTTGTTCCACAAGAACAAAGCTCTTTCGGAAACCGAAAGTACAAGAAAGCCCACTAGGTTTAACTTTAAATACTAGTACAGTGGAAAATCGATAAATTAACAATTAATCAATAAAATAAATTAATAAAATTTCTCATTTTTAAATTGGGACAATATAAAGTATTATATGATTCGATAAAATAATTATAATAATAAATTTACGTAAATATATTGTTCCAATATAAACATAAATAACTCATCTATATTTAAAGTAAATATTTTTAAATACCAAATAATTGAATAAAAACAAAAGGAGATTTGTATTTGTAAAATTTAATCAAGATACCTTTAAATTAACTTTTCTTCTTATTTTACATAGCATCAAAACTAAAAATATAAATCTAAAAAATTATGTAAATTAATAACTCTATATTAATAAAATATTATAGTTATAATATTACTAATTTATAGAATTTTTTAGTATCATGCTCTTCCAATCAACCATATACAGAAACATATATGAAAGTGGCAACTGTTAACACAACAAACCATCTGCAAGAACAATTGAATTATCACCTTTTGAAACTCTGTCACACTCAAATCATTTCTTATCAGATCATAATAGAGAAGGTAACAAGGACGAGTCAACACACTTGTAGTGTCTCACCAGACTTGCTGCAGAGCTCTACTGAATCACACTTGTGGTGTCTAACCAAATTCAAACCCATGTATAGAAAAATTGGTCACAGTTATGATGGAGATGACGAGACTCTGTAATAAAAGTTGCTAAAATATCTTTGACATTTAAAAAAAAAAAAATCTACCGACATGATCAAATTCCGTACACATTGTTGTTTTAGAAATTTGTTGTTTTTAGATAAAGATCAAATAAAATTGTAATTCAACTTGTAAAACATAATTTTTTCGTGATTTGAATTAAGTTTTGAGTTAACAATTTTACCAAGAATGTAATTTAAAAATACAACTCAACTCTAACATATAATAACTTAAAATTAAAATAAAATAAAAATTCCAAATTTAATATATGATTGATAACATTTTGAGTTATCAATGTATCATATTTCTAACTCAACAATAACTATTGCTACCAATCAAAGTCACAAGGAACCCAAGATTGGAATTGGGGATAACAGTTTCTGTTTTGAAAAGGATAAAAGAACATAAAAATGCATAAAATACAAACAATTGTTCAAAAAGTAAAATAGTAGACGAGATCTAGAAATGTGCTAAAACACTCTCAGAATTCAAAAAAAGATCATTATATATAGATTTATCTTGAAACTAATTGATAATAAGTAGATTGATTCATCTCATATATTAATTAATTTGTCTTAAATTTTTATTGATTAATTAGTATTCTTTTCAACTTGCAATGTGAGGAAGGCTCATTGCTTTCCTTTCTTTAGCTACAGAATTGACTCTCCATGTAACCTCATAAATACTTGATATGTAACACACTGTTAAGTACAAAAATGGAATCAATCATATTCATAAACAGATAGATGAAAGAAAAAGATTTCTATATGGTTAACAACATCAAAACTATATATAATATTACAAGGATCAATCAAGGTGAAAAGTCCGTAGAGACCATGGCTAAAGCAATAGCCACTCCATCATCATCTTCTTTTGATGTTGCTGCTTCATTTAGCAAGCAATGGAAGTTGCTAAAGGAGTTACGCTGTCTTCCTAGTTATAGGCTTCATACTTGCTGCAGTTTCTAGCCTTGCCCATGTTTCTTTCCTCTTCTCCGTTGCAGAACATTGCTTTGCTTCCTTCTCCTGAGATCGTGTGTTGCAAGACATGAACAAAGCTTCATCCATTTCACAGAAATTTTTTCTCACGTTTAGAGTTAGGTTGCACAGAGAGGTACGTTCATGAATTTTGAGAGCAAACAGAGTTTAGATCGAGAAGAAAAAGCTTATTATGATTCTTGAGTTTTCTTGATTGCTTTGTCTTAGTCGATTGCTGAGAAAAATGATGACATTTTCTTGAAAAAATTGCAGAATTAAAAAGTGACTTCCAAAATTTTTCAGACAGGATTTTGATTTCATCGAGAGAGAGAAAAAAACGGCGGTTTTGTTGTGTTTTTTATTCTTGCTCATAATAATAAATTAATATTATCGCATGTAATTATAGTCTCCGTCTGATAGGACACTGACACGTGACTACAACCGTTGGATTTACTGAGAGGAATCAGAGGCCTGTTTATTATCAAAGCTCATTTATAGGTTGGGCCTTTCTGTTTTTTTTTTTGTTTCAATCCATGTGAATCACAGGTGTAGATTACTTTTGCTTGTTAGCTCTTGAAGTGAATGTTGCATACAGCTGGTTGGTTTATCATGTCCAGTAATATGGGAGCAGAACATATGTCTACCCATCTGGAGACTCTAATAGCGGGTCCATATACTTTTGGAGATTCGAATTGAATTGATTCCATGTCATAAACATTAACAAATATTTCAGTTAACTGGCATGAGATTAGTGGATACTTTCCCTTATTTACCAAACATTAGAAAAATAGAAACAAAAGCAACATGGCAATTGATAAGACACAACAGCAAGCAATATGGGCAAGAGAAGTAGCTTTAAAATGGCCAAAAGAGCAGAGACTCATTGATTCATAGCTTTTGTCCACACCATAACAAACAATCCCAACTCTTGAATTTCAAAATCTATACATTGTGGACAATATAGAAAGAGATCTCCCCTAAGATAACCATATCAACATCATTATCAAGAAACTTTTAAAACTTCACAGGAGCGTTGTTTGGGGTACCCGAGGATGATGCACTTGCTTCATCACTTGCACTCTTTTGTTTTGGAGGAGCTGACGAACTTGAAGGCTCGATGGTTTCATGTACAACGCCAATGTCCAGTGTGTCTGGGAGGTATTCTTCAGCTTCATTACTGTAAATCTGCAGTATCAAACATCAACAGTCATTATCAAGCTTCATTGACTTAAAATCCACACTGGTGTAATCAAGCGTGTGGTGAGATGGATACTAGTGAGAATAAGTTAACCTCGAGTTGGCTCAGCATTTCGATAGTAGCATCAAGATCACAATTGTTGGCAAAGTAAACATCACGAACAGTCTCGTCTGACAAACCAGAGAATGTGAACAAAAGGAACTCCATATCCATCTCCAAATCATCATTCCTCCTGTCAGAGACTGTTGAACTTCCTTCCCCTTGGACTCCATAACCATAGGGATGTGTGGCGGCAGCAGCAACAGGCTTTGCAGAATCACCTTCTCTTTTGGAGAGTGGTACGTAAGCTGCTGCGTTCGGATTCAGTCCTGATCCTCCTGCCTTCATTGCTACCTAAGATACTTAACAAAGAACAGAGCAAATTGATTACTCGATTCATACATTCAAACAATATCGAAGCTTATCACGTGATTCTAATCTGAAGCAAGTCACAAAGAGATCATCATCGTTACAGAAGATATAGAGTCGCTGAGTGAGAATTGATCTCGCATCGTTACAATAAGGAAACCTAATCGGAGAAAGATAACATGAACATACGAAAGAAGAGATACTATACTATTACTATCTAGCCTCTAAGTCTAAGCCATGATCGATCGAACGCGATTCTTGCTATCAACATGAGCATAGATCGCAGGAATCAAACAGACACTACAAAAATATCTTCTAGGGATGACGTCGAAGATCGGAGAAGAAGAAACGAGCTTACCAGAAAGAAAGAGTCAAAGGCGTTGAAGATGGTTCGAGAGGAGAGACGATCGTAACTGCCAGAGATCTGAAAACCGCTAAGAAGGTGGTGGGGGGGAAAGGGAAGTGAACTAACTCTCTCAATAATGGACTTTATATAGTAAAGAAGGAGCGTTTACTTGAAGCTTGCATCACGGTCTGGGTCTGTTTGGAAACGTGATTATCTTTATTCTTCACCCGGTTACTAATATTTTCTCCGATATGGTGACGTGTCCTTTAATAATTGGCTGACTCGTCGTTTCTGTGTCAGAATAAACAGAGAATAAGGAAAGCCATTAACACTATCCGGTTCACTCTAAACCAGTCTTGAATCTATTGTACCACTCATACCTAAATTCTAGTTTAGTAAAGATAACAATGGACATAACAGTCAGGGTGGCCGAGTGGTCTAAGGCGCCAGACTCAAGTTCTGGTCCTCGTGAGAGGGCGTGGGTTCAAATCCCACTTCTGACATTATTTTTATTCCAATTTTTTTGGGCTTTACCCAAACGAAAATCGTGTTAGTCTGGCAACTCTGGGCCCATTTACTAACATTAAGAGACACCACTAAGTCTTAAATTAAAAAAACTTCTACAAAACAACTATTCAAACACAAGTTCTTTCTTTAATACATAAGCAGAGAGAAACGTAGAGAAACTAAGACTGGTTCATGTAGATACATTGCCTTTCTGAGTCTGCGATATGACTCTGAGCTTCTCGTAAGAGTCAGCACAAGCGTGAGCATAATCAGACAACGCCCTGAAGATCTCAGGCAACCTGATCTTCAAGCTATTCAGAGACTTCTCCCTCACCTGAACACAATGTCTCTGATGAGCTTCTTCTTCATCTTCAAACCTTTTCTTTAGCGTCTCCACAACGATTCTCCTCTCCGTGACATGATCATCATCTCTACTACTTCCTTCTTCTCCATCCACACCTTCCTCCGTTGGTCCTCTTTTCTGCAAGTGTTTCTGATACCATTCCTCAAACCCTTGCTTCTTCCTAATAAACTCTCTCCTCGTCTCTTCGCATTTCTCCTTCAGTTTCATCTCTTCCTCCTGGTGAAGCAAGATTGTTTTCATGACTGCTGCGAAGGAAGAGATAGCTGATTTGGCGACCTCGTCGGGTAGTTTCTCAAGACGGTCGTGCCATGAGTGGAGAAGAGCTTGGATTGGTGGACGTTGAGGCCTTGGGGGTGAGGAAACTTTCTCTTTAAGACTGCTTTCGATGGGGATGAGGTTTAGCTTTAGCCAGGTGTTTAGAGAGTTGATGTACTGCTTCTGGTGTGTCACCAGCCTATCGAACTGAACATGCCATTCTTCCAAGACGGTGCAGAACTGTCGTGTCTGTTGGTGATGCTGCTTTGTCGTTTCTTTTTGAGAAGTTGAGATTTCAAGTGATTTTAGCTCTCCAACAATCTTTAGTTGTGTGTCGTGTTGTATGCTCATGTTTGTCCACATCTTCGCCATCCTACAGATCTCACAAGTTAGAGAATGCTTCTCAGAGAATCTTATTTGAAGGAGAGAACTTACCCTTCGACTAAGGAGACAAGTCTTGGATACAGCTGGTCATCCCTTAAACGGTTAACTTCTGAGACCGTTGAGTCCATGGACTGCATGTCAACGATATACCTTGTGTGTAGATGACTCACAGCTGCTTTTGTTTTCTCCACGGTTTCTGCACTCGCACCTCGTTTTTTGTGCCTGTTGAGTAAAGATACCTTTTTCTGATACTCTATCTTCATAATCTCACCTTGCTATATAGAAAGAAACACCACAAGAAATAAAAATGCATTCAACTAGAACATCCTTTACACTATAGGTGGGAAATGATGAGCTTTAAAGTTAGTTAATTACCTTCACTTCATCATAGAGTTTCTTCTCCCACGCTAACAGTTTGTCCAACACTGTCGCATGAGTTTCATGCTCATCTGATTCTTGATCATTATGACCACCTTCACCGTTGGAAATGCCTCTTAATGACTTATTCCAAGTTATAACACGCATTACCCTAGCGGAATGATCAACATATCCTGTACAAAAAGCATTTTTCATCAGCAAGAAACAGGTAACATAGTTAAAGCTAATCAGACTTTGGCCCCAGAAGAAACAACGTTGACAGATAGGGACAGATCTGGTTAGATAGTGGTAGGTATAGCAAGAAAAGGGAGGTTGAAGTGTTGATTAGTCAACTCTAAACTTTGTTTAATGGCTTTAAACAAAAAAAATAAACAATTAACAAAACCACCAGATCTATTAATTTAAGGTTCAGATTGGATTCTCACAAAAGTGAAACCACAGACAAATGTCAAAGTAGACAGACCAAAAAGAATATTGCAGACATTAAAACCATGATGCGATCTACAAAAGAAAGCTCTTTTGTTTCTGAAACTTTTGGTTTTCTTTTTCTTGTTTCTATTAGAGTAAGAAAGAATCAAACTTTCTAAATCAAGGATACGTATGAATCACCTAAAATAGCAGTAACCAAAAGTCTTGAATGTCTCAAATCTAAAGGAACAGTGACTATACCACTAAACTAGGGTCTTGGTAGTGATAATTTGTGTTAGACACTCAACAAGTATTCACAAAATTGCAAGAAAACGACTTTCAATACCTCGGTTATCTGCAAAGTTGGAGTGATAGTGTAACCTTGTTGCTTCAAGCATCTTGGAAACCTCCTGTGCACACTCTGAAGCTTTGAGGAACCTATCATCAATCTCATCAAGAATCTTCATCAGATTCACGCTTGACACTGTGGTCTTCGCGACGGCACGCCGGAACTCCGGTGGAGCAGTGCTGGAATGCTCAATCTTAGCTTTCCCTTTCTCTTTCTTCTTTGCCTCTGCCACCACTGCATCCTCCTCATCATCATCATCTTCCTCCTCTTCTTCTTCTTCAACTTTCTCCGGCGTCTTTGGCTCCACTTCCTCAACAGCCTTGTGACCAGATCTTTCCTCTTCTTCTTCTTCTTCCTCTTCATTGAACTCAAAGTGATGTTCATTTCCCATTCCTCTATCTTCCAAGTCAGCCCCAGGCACATTCTCCACCATGAAAAAGTAATCCCAAGCCCCCGGAGAAGCACTCACAATCTCCGGCGTCTCCGGTAACTTCCCACCTTTCCCAACATTCTCCGGCGTCCTAGGCGAACACTCTCCATCCCTCCTCCTCCTTATCCTCTTCATCCTCCTCCTCAATAGCCATCGCATCAATCCCCCTCACCTTCCTTCCTCTAACCGCCATAGCAGGCAAGCTAATCGCCCTTTTAATCGGAGACGGAGTGAACTTAGGGAGAGGAGGAGGCGGAGGAGGGAGGTTGTCAATAGGCGGAGGCGGAGGTGGCTGAGGAGGAGCAGGATCATCCACAACACGGTCACTCCCTTTCTCGAAACGGCTTTGCTCCAACGCATCTAGGGTTTGATCAGATTCGCCGTGGCCGTAGTCGCTTAGAGCAGCGCCTGTGTTCTTCAACGCAATGGCGTACGCGAAATGACCCGCGGCGAAGGCTTTGCTCGCCGTAACCGCTTCCTTGATGACGTTACGGCGGTCTTTGCATCTCGCTACTGCTTCTTCGTTATCAACCCTAGATTGTGCACACCCCATTGTAGAGAGAGAGATGAAAGAGAGAGTACTGACAAGGAGGGACAAAGATGCACAGAGAGAGAGTGTGGGGGAGGGAAGAGAGATGTAGTGGAGTTTGACACGCGCCCGCGAGTGGAGATGTCTTTATGTACGCGCGTTCTCACGTTTATAGTGAATGGTGTGACACCACTTCTTTGTCTATATATATTCAGATTTTTAAAATTAAATAGGATGACCTAACGGTCACATATCTCAACGCACTACGTCGTCGTTTTGCGCACCTAAAGGCTTTCTTTCCGTTTCCTCTGTTTTTTTATCTAAGTCTTTTGGTTCTCTTTTAGCATTTGATGATATTTACAAAGGAGCTTCACGAGTTTGGTTTAGAATTAGAATCCAACTTTACCAACCAAACAAAAAATAATGAATGACAAGAAACAAGATTTGATTTCTAGAAATGAGTTTTTTACCATCTGAAGGTTAGTTGGGGTTAGATGAACACGGCAAGCCATCATGTTCTAAGTATGACACATTACACCAACTAAAACTTACCAAAATCTCGTGATAGTTCTTCTCTGTGTTCTCCTTCTCATGCGCTTCAACACAAGATGATAAACTCTTCACACTTGTTTCTCATTTAGATGTTAGACGGCTTCTCCAGGGGGCTTCTTACTTACACTAGAACACAGCAAGATGATGCTGAAACTAAGCATGTTTTGTCTAGAAGTCCAACTGCAACTTATTTTTCTCCTCAATTTGTCGCTGCGATTATGGTAAGAAGATTTGCGTTAAAGACATCAAAGAAAGTGCATTGACTTACCATGAAACAGATACCACAATGACAAAAGAAACAATGATACATCAGAGAAACATCAAACCAAGACGGAACTACATTCAGAATCCTATTTTTTCGTGATAAATCTTATCAGTAGCTCTAAACAAACTTAACTTAAATAAACTAAAAGATAAACTTTTATAAGATTTTGGTTTCTTTCAACGTTGAAGAGTAAGGAAGAGTTCATTTCATAGGAAACAGTGGTGTTAGATGTTCACCTCATATATCTTTTTCCAAATCTGCTTGTATATGCCTAGGTGCAACCACCATTCCGTCCCCATTTCAAATTCAATGTTATTACCCTGAGAACAATGTGACGTGACCACAGCGCTTCTCTGGCAAATCTATAAACAAAAACATAAGAACATTGCTTAAAGAGTGGTGCCTGTTTTTACTTATACGTGTTTTCGGGAGTGGACTATGAAAAAATACCTTCTCTCGACGCTGGGTATTGATATGGCCAGGAAACGGCAATGAAGGCAGAGCTGAAGGATTCACCTTGGCACTAGTAGCAACAAGTATCCTGTCCAGTAGGGGAAGCAAAAAAAGTTATTTATACGAAAGCTCATACCTAAGCTTTAATCGCCCAGAAGAGATATATGAGCTATCAACTAATTCAATGAGATGAATGAATATGATAGACGATACAGTACGCAGATCCTTACCTTCCATTTGAAAGCAACAAGCATCCCTCATGTAGTCTTTTAATTACCCTGTTTGCAGCATCCATTGTCTCGAATATCACCAAAGCTTCACCTGGATAACGAAAAACATGAGATCATCCTAAGCGTCCTTATACCAGTTGTAGATTACACTATGAATGTCAATTTATTTCGGTCATCAGTGAATAGCACCTTATCCCTTGTGATCCCAGTATGATGACTTACCGATATGAGGAATAGTAGCTGATGTCCGCTCTATCATCCTGGCCGTGCATTGCTCATTCAAAGCAGAGTAGACTATATTCTGAAGCAAAATCAATAAATTTGTTAGACATAGGTTTACATGAAAGGTGCACCAGCAAAATAATGCACTGCACAGCTTGAGTGGTGATGGCTACATCAGTTAAATAATAAATAATCGTAGAACATAAGAAAAAAACCAATCCATTGGGTAATACCTCTACTTCATTAGATGTATAAGAAGGATCCAAGTTTTGGAGAACAACCAGAGTCCCTTTCCCTTCTGCACACCTCAAATCTTCTTCCCAAGTCTGGTTATGATTAAAACAATTTAAAGTCAGTGCAGATGTAAAATCCAGATGGCGGTTCCTTCTATGATTTACTGAATCTAATAACCACCCAGACTAAAGGAGGCTGCAAAGGGTAAGCCACAAAAGCTATGAAGCATAACAAGAATAATAAGTTGAAAAATTCAAAGAAGCAAATTTAGTTCATTCAGAGAGTAAAAATGATGAGAAAGTGGAAATGCTTTCTAACGAGCTCATAATATATCACTACAACATATAAACAGGTCACGCTATTCACATTATAGAAAAAGCATGTCGAGCACATAATGAAGGTAAAGCAAACTGGTTGTGCTAAATAAGGAAGAACTACTTACAAGTTTTCGGAACCATTTGATTCCTTCCTGCGATCAAGAAAAAGGAAACCACAAAACTGTTAGGAACATCCCTCATTGGAGTTTAAGTTGCTGCACAACGTTTTTATCTAAGGACGTTTAACAACATACTCTGAGTGAAATTTCGCAAGCAGCCTATTTTAGAACAACGTCATTCAAACTGGCATGGTTCACATACGAAATTGGTTCATAAGTAATGTAAAACTTACCACATTAGGCTTTTGAGTCACTTCGAAGACTCGATAATGTCTCCTGTAATCGTTGCTCAACATCTTTTCCTCACTGTGTTTTGATATTTTACAACCAGGACTGGATTTCTTGATTAGACCTTTCTCAGTTGCAGGCCTTGTCTCTTTTCCTTCAGAAAATCTCACAAGTCTGGTCTCTTTTCCTTCAGAAAATGTTGCAGGTCTGGTTTCATTTCCTTCAGAAAATGTAACATGTCTGGTCTCTTTTCCTTCAGAAAATCTTGGTATCCCCAGATCTTGGTTCTTGTCAGAATATGTCGCAGGTCTGGTTTTGTTTCCTTCAGAAAATGTAACATGTCTAGTCTCTTTTCCTCCAGAAAATCTAGGTATCCGCAGATCTTGGTTCTTGTCAGTGAAGCTAGGCTTCTGGGAATATACCTCCTCCCTGGTGACTTTGTCCCTATGATCTTTTCTTCCATCATGACTAAATTTCTGTGACATTTTTGACCTTCCATCTGATACTACAGCAGAGCCATTCAGCTCAAGTTTCTTTTGAGGCATGTAATCTTTGCTGCATCTTTCCCCTGCACGCCTTGATTTTTCTGCCATGACATCCTTTCTCATACCTTGTATGTCTTTTTTACCATCATGACTTATATTCTGCGACTCTCTTGTCCTTCTATCTGATACTGCAAAAGAACCATCTACCCTCCGTTCCTTTAGAGGCATGACATCCAAGCCATAAAAA
Organism: Moricandia moricandioides; assembly: GCA_905132885.1. Classification (NCBI taxonomy): domain Eukaryota; kingdom Viridiplantae; phylum Streptophyta; class Magnoliopsida; order Brassicales; family Brassicaceae; genus Moricandia; species Moricandia moricandioides. The sequence continues at coordinate 40,507 of CAJHQQ010001584.1, forward strand.
TCATTACTGCGTCTTTCCTCTGCAAGCCTTGATTTTCCTACCATCGCATCTCTTCTAATAGGTTCTATATTTTTTCTACCATCATTTCTTATTTTCTGCGGCACTTTAAACCTTCCATCTGGTACTGCAAGAGAACCATCTAGTCTCCGTTTCTTTTGAAGCATGTCATCCAAACAGTAAGAATCTTTACTGCATCTTTCCTCTGCAAGCCTTGGTTTTTGTTTAGCCAATTGCTTTGCAACTTCATCGTCTTGGTCTTTCCTTCCATGGCAATCATTTCTCCTAGAACCCAAAGCGCTAAAACTGTCAAGTTCATCATCAAGCCGACCAGAATTATTGTTAGACCTTTCTTCTGCAAGAGCAGATCTTTTCCTAGCCAATTGTTTATGACATCCATTATCTTGTTCTTTATGGTGTCCATAACCAGTCTTCCGTTGGCCAGATAAATCACTGGCATTGCGTTCATTGAGCATAACTGAACCGCTACTTGAAGGATGATTTGGCTTCAAACTATCAGCAGTCCCTTGTATGTCGGTTGCCACTTTTTGCAGAGAACTAACTTTTCTCTCAGAACTGGTTCTGTTAAAGATGAATTTAACTGTAACAATAAGAGCGAAATGATATGAGGTAATAGAGGAGTCTAAATAGCTACCAACCCCATAGCTGAATGAATATGAAAAGGGAAACAATGTGTACCATCAACTCCAGCAATTCTATCATCTATCTTATCTAAGATTTTGGAAGTTCCCACATCATATGTTCGGTGAAAAAGGAAGTCTGCCGACTTGATATCTTCCTCAGAGGGTTGTGGATTTCTTACGTCCTTGGAGATGCAAAGAACACGACATTTTCCAGAAATTGCTTCCTGTTGTAATAATGTTATATCAATACCCTTTTAAACCAATGCCAGGAAGGAGAAGAAAATGTCTCAGGAAGATATTTCAGTTGTCAACTATGGCCAGTAAACTATAGAAACCGCATAGAAAAGGAGAAGAAAAAAAACACAATTACCAATAGGTTTTCATTGGTGAGGCCAAGACCTGACCCAGAAGCCAAGAACAGTTCGTTAGCAAGTACATCTTGAACTCCATCAAGATACAAAGAAAGCTCAGAGGGTTTAAAGAACCAGAGTAACTCCACTCTCCTCGGGTCTTGACGCTGATCAGTATACTCCCACATTTTAATGATCTTCCCAACAAAGAACACACGGGAGTCTAGTTTACTATCATCTTCAACAGAGACACAGTCATAAAGACAGTACTCACAACCACCGTAAGTGAAAGATTCATAGTACTGTACATCCTTATTTTCTACACCAAGTCCACTCTTTTTACCCCACTTAAATGGTAAGCCACCGAGTTTTACTGACTTCTCCATTTTTTCAATACACCAGGTTTCTCCTATATAAAAAGAATGCATTTCACATAAAGCACAGAGCTTGACTAAAAGATACTAAAATTAACATCAATTTTCTTATTTTTTCTAAATTTCAGAGAAAGAAACAAACAAATAAAAAATTAATAATCAAAAAACCCTAAGAAAACGACATTTCATAATCAATCATCAATCATCAACTAAGCAAACGATGAGCCGCACGAAACGATTCGAGAAACTGAACAGTGAGCAACGGCAATGTACTAGACGAAACCGAACAAACCCTAATTTCCGAGTTTAATCAACCACACTCACCTTCTTCGTCGTGTTCTCTCTCTCTACGTCTCTACAGTAGCCAACCTTATACTGAAACCTCCGATTTTAAAAAAAAAAAAAAACAATCTCCGGCGAAGAGAATCGTGTTTTGCTATTTATGGTAACATCGCAGTTCCAAAAGGAGGAAGGAGAGTGTGACCGTCGTCGTAAGCTTTTCCTCTTCCTCGGCCTCTTCTCTGCTGCAGCATGTTGCTATTCAAAATAACTTACTACTAATCGTGTTTAATACACTACTCACATTAGTCTTGTAAATTGACTAATCTGCCCCTCTATGACTAGGACCTAGTTTCTATTTATTTCCATCGCATTGTCTATTTTACCCTTCACTCTCTAGTCTCTCTACTAAGTCTTTGCAGCGTTGAAATCGTTTGGTGCGGTCAAACGATGTTTGAATTTTAGTTTTGTTTTTTAGCTTTTTCATTGTATACATTCAAGATTTTGTTTAACCTCCTTATTTTCCTATTACACATTCAACATTTTTTGTTTGTTTGAGTAAAAAAAAAAAATTAAGCTAGCAAATATATTTTTTAGTGAATAAAACGGTGAAAATTAAATTATACACGCGTTATTTACAAAATTCTCAAAAACTACATCAAAGTTAATTCAACTTTATCTTGTTTCAAAATTCAGATAAAAAAATAAAATGTATCAGACAATTCTGTCAAAAATAAAGTTGACGAGCCCAAGCATGGATTTGACCAGGTTGGTCCAAAAATGGGTTCTTTTTAAATTTTAACATTTCAACTCTAGTTTTATTATATGAGTATATAAGATAAGTTTTATAAATACACTAATATATTTTGATAAACCAAATTCTAGACCTTTTGCTCATATCTCATCTGGTGTTTAGAACTAATAGTTGTACTTGATGTAATATATATAGACAAATCTTTGTATGTGAATTTAAGTTGTTATAGCCTCTTGCGTACATAATACAAGATTTACTCCAACATTGTTGGTGAGGTGAGGTCCCTTCAACCCTACCACTCTATTTGGGTACTTATTTTTTTTCTTTCTTTTTAAAAAAAATTTAATAAATTATCACGGACGGCTATGGTTGTCAGTGGGGTGGCCTGTTAACAGTGCCAAAACCAAAGGTAACATGATGTGTATTTACACATTTTGGAGCTTGCATAGTTTTGGCGGGCAAAATCTATCACGCTAACTCTCCGTCACATAAAAATTAGCATTGCAAAGACCTTAAAACTCCTACTAATTTGTCTAGGGCAATACACTCTCGTAGATGCTATTGCACTATTGTTATACATATTAGAAAAACTAATAAAAATATCTGGGCCGGAGAAACAATGGGCCTTATTCAAAAGGCCCGAACATCAATCATGAACTAAACCCAGTACCACTTTCAAAACCTTCCCCCAAGGCAGTAAGCGCATCATTAACCCAAAAACCCTATAGGGTTCTTAGTTTTTTTTTTTCGATTTTTTTTTTAAAAAAAAAATGATACCAATCGCGGACCGTCAGTTTTCTTAGTTAAAATTAAGAAACGGTTTCTTAAAAAATAAGAACCCCTTGTTAAGAGACCTGCATTAATCCTGCCCTTAGCGATCTTAAGAAAGTTTCTTAGGGAGGGGAGCCCACTAATTTCCTAAGAAACACATTTTAAATCTCTTACTTAAGATTTAAGAACCTCTTTTCTCATGTCTCTTACACTATTCACGGATCCCACTCATACGTGGCGACCCGTGATTGGTTCTTTTTTTTTTTTAAATCAAAAAAAAAAAGTTAAGAAACCCATTTGAGTTTTCCCAATAAACATGCTCTTAGGTAACCATACTATTTTTATACAAATATAAATTGACACACACTTTAGTTAACGTCGTAACTACGCATTGGACAACTATCAACAAAATGTGATAACGAATTGCACGAATATAGAGGGTATTCTATTTTCCTAAAATAACAAAAAGCTCACAAGTCTTTGTCTAGTTTTATATACACGGCTTACCGACAAAAACTAAAGTATCATATAAACGAATGAATAAAATGGAATCTTTGTTATAAACAAAAGAACAAATGAATAAATTTGAATAAAATAGGAACAAACTGTAGATTCGCTTTAAATTTTTTGATAAACATCTATACATTTGCAAACATTCACTTTTGGGTATTCAGTACTGAATTGCATGAATATGAATTATAGAAAATGGTGTTTTCAAGAAATGTTTTGTTGAGTAGGATCCGATACTAAGTACATGTGTATATTATATTGGAATCTAAGCATTTTTTTCTCTTGTAATATAAGAGCACCTCCAACAGCTAAATCCCACATGGGGTTCTTTTTTCTTCTTTTTCTATGAACTTCAAAAATAAAGAATCAATCGCGGGCCGTCACGTGTCAGTGGGCCCGCAAATAGTACATAAAACCCAAAGAACTCGGTTCTCAAATGGGGAGTTTTACAATCAGTTTTGTGCAAATTGGTGGACCTCCTCCCTTAGAACCTTTTGGTAAAACCTCCATTGGAGGTGGTCTAAGCTAAGAAAGAAAAGTAGAAGAGAGAAACAAATATCTAATAATGAGCATGCATGATCACGATCCGTCTTCTTCGATTGACCTATTAAAGGAAAAAAAAGTGAGAAGAGTGGACCCTAAAATTGAAGAGATATCACTTTTCCTCAATCTCATTCGCTTGCATTTCACTGGGAAGGCATTAGTATCTTCTGAGACTTTAAGTTAGGACCATTCTTTGCACCTCATTTCCACACTTACTTCCACTATAGAATCTTTGTCTCATCTCTTTGCATGTGCAAGACAGAGGTTACACATCTGGTTTTTCTTTCACACATGCATCCGTATATAGCTAATTTTTTTTCATTATGAAATGTTTATCAATCATCAATGATTAGTAAGAAGATTACATGGAAGACTCTACGTAGAATTGTTTGGATTCACGTTGCCGTAGAAAAATAGAATATGAACTACGTAATATATCCATTATGCCAATATGTAACACTATTTTTCTGTTTCCTTTAATTTTTGTGACACATGCATCTGTATTTGTTTCTTTTTGAAGCCCTAATTTTAACTCCTACATTCTTTCAGTGTGCATTAAGGTTCCCACTTTATGATTACTTGGTATCTGGCCGTGGCATGCGTGGGGACTAAAATCCTCAATTATAATTTTAATAGAACAAGAGTTAGATTTTAGAGAATTGTAAGAAATGATCTAATTAATTAAGATCATTTATTCGAATTTAAATAATGTTATATATTGACAACAAATGTGAATAATACAAAAATGTCTAAATCATATTCCCTAATTCAGTTATTCATATTCAATATGGAAAAGGCATAAAATAACAAGAATGGGGGAATAATTACATTTTTGTGGTTAATGTATAACATCTCAGTTTTATAGAAAGGTTCAAACTATTTTCAAGAAAAAAAGTAATTTATTGATAGATCATTTTTCTGAGTATGCAAATGGGTCGTAAAAACTCGTACTTATACAATTGTCTATAAATAATGTGATTTAACTTTGTGTAGCAAGTGAATCGTACATTAGACATATTAGGCTACCTACCTCTTTCACTTACCATTCGATCACAAGGTTCAAACATGCATGATTACATTTACATACGACCTTTCATATCATGCTTTTTTGTGTTGGGCTACTACGTGGTAATGAGCTACACATGTTTTCGTTATTGCGGTTTCCTTTAAGAGTACATGAACTGATGCTGATTGTACATTGATTAGACACGGATGAAAAGATGCAAGGCAATAACCGTTGATTGTTTTCTTGTTGTTATTATTACTATTATTATTATTATATCTTAAAGTGTTAACTTTCATCACATCAATTAACTCTTGTTTACCACTACGCCTTTCTAGCTGTACAAACTCTCTTCAAAAGTGTGGTTCACAATTTTTGTTGCCAGCGACTGAGATTGAAAACTAACCTAATTTGAATAGCACTGATATTTGGTAAAGTTTGGTGTGGCTATTATTAGTTAAAACTCTCGTGAGAGTAATTATAGAGAGATGTTTTGTCACGTCGAATTTGGTGACAGATATTTAAAAACTGAATCACTCTTTTTAATCATTGATCAATCAAAGCTTCAACGATTCATAACCGTGGGATGATAGGTCCAATCATGATAGACTGCGAAACTTACCGTTGGATCTTTCTTTTCCATTCTAATTAGGTTTATCAAAAAAAAAAAGATTAATGGACAAAAATGAAATAATGGTCCATCTGAGACCGTTAAGATAATAAATGTGAAGGACCATTGGGGAGTTTAAAGCTTATGGAATCGGATGGTTCAGAGAGAATCATGACCCATGAGATCACTTCCCTTGATGTGGAGGAGAAGAAGATGCATTTACCAGACTCATATGGACCACATTTCACAATTTTCACTAATAAACGATTTTTAATTGGTAATTATATAATCTTAGTTAGTTTTAATAGTCTTGAATTACATTTTCACTGAACATGATATGACTTTGAATTATATTACCTCTAGCCTATGCAATGGTTTTTTATCATTTTAAAGCATAGAATATGATTAACTTGAAGCCCGTTAAAAGAAAAGACCGTGTGGTCAGTTTATACGAATGATATATATGCATTAATAGTAGACCTACTCGAAATTAATTTAAGTATCCATTTAACAGGTCAACCTTTCGAAAGAAATTTAAAGCGTGCAGTAAACTAGAAATTAATGGAAAATGGCTATTGATTGGCCATGAAAATGCAGGTATGGGGAGCCTTTCCGTGCCAACGTCCTTGTCAAATTCATGTTAGAAAATCTGAAAAATGAAAGTATTATTTAAAAATTAACCTATTCGAACGATGCAATTCCAAAAACCCCAAGACATTACTAATAACGGAAAACAAAGCACAGTTTATATTAAAAAAATTCATTTCCTGAAAATGGAGTAATACCTTAGCTATTAGTAGTATAGACTCATTTTTAAATGTCAAAGAATTTTGGGGAGAATTTGACAACTACCTTGAAAGTTTGGTTTCCGAGACCCTAATCACGGATAAATTAAGCGTTTGAGAACTATATATCAAACCTTATTTTTTTTGGTTTCTTGATAATAAAACCCAAAGATGATACGTCACTATTAATCAGCAGTCTCCACCGTTGTGATAATTAAAATGAATTTTAAAATAATAATAACCAACCCCGAAAGCACATATGTTTTTTTTGGGTGGTCGCAGCACATAGATATTTTACAACATACTTTAGTACTTTATCTTATATTATTTACCACAGAAGAAAAATCTTGTCAAACATATTCTGATTTTCTCAGTCATATGTGTATAAGATATGTGGACGCAATCATCTATTCCGTTTACTGTCGAAGAGCACGACTTTCCAACACAATTTAGTTGACAAGCCAACTATATAATTCAGAGCCAAGAAAAAAGCACAAACTAAAAAAGGCAAAAATAAAGAAAAAGAGTTTCAGAAAAAAAGCAGAAACATGATTTGAAAGAAGCAAATGCTTCTTATGTTAAGAATGTGGGACTAGGAACTGTAAGGATATATCAAATCTGTTTGCCTACTTGGAGCCAGCCACTACTAATTAATTCACCAAAATTTTAATTTAAATAAAAAGTGATGTTTCATGTTAAAAGATTCGAGGTTGACAAAAATAAAATTGAAAGATTTGATTTGGTATCTGAATATCTGATATTATTTCCTAAAACTCCCCCAACAGCTTGGCAAAAGTGTAGGGCTCCAGCTTGTTACTTATGTGCCTTTTACAAAAGTAAATTTTCTGTAAGATCTTGTTTCCTTTTTCCCTTTCCCTTATGTTTGCCAGAGTTTAATGATTTATTTTACATATTGGCTTAAAGCTTTAAAACATTAATGGGTATATATAAATATTTTCTAGATTTGAACAAGTTACCGCGGCCAGCAGTAGTTCATTCATGGATGTAACTTGAACTATGAAACCCACATAAAGCTTCAGTAAAAAGAAAACAATAAAACCCACATGGTTTTAAAGTTCAGTGCATATTCTCTAATCACATGACTCTTAAGGTCGGCGACATGGCTACTGGTTCAAAGACTAAAGTGACCGAATCACAACCATATTGGATTGCCATGCAGAGTCTTATTAAAATAAGGATTTTACAGTAGGATTATTCCGAGTTATTTAGTTGTTTTTCTCCACTTTGGTACGTACTGTCCCAATCTTCATAGAGTTTACAGAGAAGTAATTATTTTTAAAAGATTTGAATGAATACATTGCATACTAACTGGCTTTGGTTTTAGATAATCTGTTTGACGTCGCTTACTGCATGAAACGGTAATTTTATTCTGCCACCCTAGAATATACGATGCACAATATAGTTTTTGCTGATATAGTAAATCGAAGCTATCCGATTTTAAAGAAAAAATAAGATTAAAAAGAAGCTATCTGACATGGGATCTAGGATAGATTTATATAGCTGTAGCTAGTTTAATTTCAAAAAAATTGACAAGAAATCATGTGGAGGCCGTACTTCTAGCAATAATTGGAAAAAGAGTCAGCAGAATTATAAATGTGCAGGACTTAATTTCTGACGAATGTACAAGCAGTGGTCCATATTTATACGATACTTCTACTAGGGAATGAAATCATTTCGACAACGAAATTTCATTGACATTTTTTCTAAGCTTTATTATTATAATTTAATAACAATTCAATCACTCATATCCGTTTATAAAAGCAAGAGTTTTAGTTTAACAAATATTATGTATATAACAAAAAAAAAAGCTCACTACAATACCCTGGCAAAAAATTGAAGTGAAAAAGGCAAGAGCATATACCTAACTAAACAAAACTTTAAAAAAAAAAATTGAAACATAGAAAGAAGGTGTAGAAGGATTTACAAAGTGGGTTATAAGCATGCAAAGAGAGAGGGGTCCCCTCCTCTCCTTTGAGCAGATGATCATCACTTCCCACCACAATCACTCTCACTGGGTTTCTTTTCCCCAATTTGCATATTGCAGCTGGAGATAAGTCTTAACTTACATCACTCCTTAATTCTCCCCATAAACCCAAGTTATGTTGTTGTTTTTTTTGTTATAGAAACCTTTTATTTCTCAACCGTCTAGTAATCTACTATAGGGATGACCAGGTTTTCTTGACATGAACACTTGTATATGTCTATGGGCTTGATATGATTTTCTTGAACACTCATATATGTCTTGAGCTATCTTCTTTGCATCCATTGATGCTCCAAAGATTCCACGTTTTGTGAATCCGACCGCATATAGCCCACATTCTCCTCTCCATCCCTCTGGAAACTCTTGTATTGGGAATCCATCTTTCTTACTAAACATTTTATTCTCCTGCAGAATTATTTGTTTATTAAAAGTTTAAAAATCCATTTAATGGAACTTTTCAAAGGATATACATATTTATATTCAGAATAAACATTCAAATTTTAATAAGAGTTTAATGATGTTTTTAATAAAGTGGTCAAAGATGAAAATAACTATATTATCATTATTGACTACCTTTAGCCAAGAGGGTACGTTGCTTTTATAGCCGGTTGCCAATATTATGGCATCAAATCTCTCAGTTTCTCCGTTATCGAACTCCACTTCATGCTGTTTTAACCTTCTTATCCCGGAACACACCTGTTGTTATGAACAAATCCAATATCACAATCAGTAAACAAGTTAATTGTTTTATTTATATTTGATTAATATATGCAGTACCTTGATATCTCCGGTTTTGATCTTGGCAAGCGTCCCCACGTCAAGAACCGGAGTTTTGCCGGTGCGATTTTTGAGTTCTAATGGGCCTAACCGGGGACGGTTAAGACCTAAAAGAGTGGTATCCCCGAGGATAAACCGAGAAACAACCAAGAGGAAACGGTCAACGAGCCGGATGGGCAACCATTTGAGTAACAACATGGACAGCCCAAAAGTCGAAGTACCCAACATCTCTCGTGGTAGGACGTGCACCTTCACCAGTTAAAGAAAAACATAATTAGCAAATATGCATCTATAAATTTCTAATGAGAAAATCATATTATATTTAAAGCTTTTTTAAAAAAAAGGTTGAGAGAATATGTTTTTTTTGTTCGAATGTTTGCGCATGCTTGTGATAATCCCAATAAAGTTTGTGTGCTGATAGTTTTCATTCTCCAAAAACATTATAAAAATAGCATTTTCTTTATTAAAGAAATTAGGTAAACCTCTTTATTCGTAAAAACAGTTAACACAATTGTTGGAACTTGAAGTCACAAGGCCTAATAGACAGAATAAATTCAAAATAGGATGAATACCAATCATTGTATTTTCCCGTGATTTTTTTAATTTTAAAACAGATTAGTAAAAAATCAAATATGAATGTTAGCAGCAAAAAATACATTATTTTCAAAAAAAAAAAACTTTAAAAGCACACGAATTAGGAAACAGTGTGCACAGATCAATCTTCTGAAACCATCACCTAGTTAATTAAAGAGATTTTATGAAAATAGTACAATGAAATATAACATCCCAAACACATACAATCCAAAAAACTTGAAAATTAGAAGAAGAAAAAAAGTTTGTAACAAAGTAGTTAAAAAGGGAGATGAGGATATCAGAAGATCAACTTAATTTAAAATAATTTTTTAATGTGATTTTGCTTTTAGTATCGAAAAACTCTACAAAACATGAAAGAGCCAAAAAAAATATCGAAAACGCATAATAAAAAGTTAATATAATATCCAAACTACTTTTTTTCTTAAAACAAGAAAAAGAGACTCACAGCGTCTCTGACAACGAGAGAAGGCTGAGCATCGAAGTTACAGAGATCCAAACAGACCTCCATGCCGGAGTTTCCACATCCGACGACCAAAACCCTTTTCCCGGCGAAGTCTCTACCGGTCTTGTAATGACTCGTGTGCTTAACCACCCCGGTGGCCTCAAACTTCTCCATCCCCTCAAACCTAGGGACCACCGGCTCAGCATTCTCCCCCGTCGCAGCCACCAACCACCGGCAAACATACTCCGTCGTGCCCTCTTCACCCACGCTCTTCACGCGCCACATGCCAAGATTCTCATCAAACTCAGCTGACTCAACCGTCTGACCAAACTCCGGTCGTATATCGAACCTCACGGCATAGTCTTCGAGGTACTCGATGAACTGCTGTTTTGTCGGATAAGTTGGGAAGTGGTCGGGAAAGGGTATAAGCGGAAGTTCACAGAACTGTTTAGGAAGGTGGAGATGGAGCCGGTCGTATGTCTTGAGCTGCCATAGTGAAGCTATACAGTTTGATCTCTCAAGTAATACTGAAGTGATTCCTTTCTCTTTTAAACAAGCCGCCGTCGCTAGTCCCGACGGTCCAGCCCCTACGATCACCGGTCCGGCGACGACGGAGATGCTGTGCGGTGATGTCATGTTACGGTGGTGGCTCAAGTAGTCATGTGCTAGTTTACCTTCCATCTCTTTCCTCCAAGAGAAATCCATCAAGAAAGCTAAACCAAGAATCACTTCTCTCTTGCTTTTTATAAGGGCTTGATGTGTATTTTGTAATGTATTTTAAGTATGTATTCTTAAGAGAATACGAGAAGGGTTTGTAGTATAGAAGTGATGGTGGTATTGACAGTAATTAAGGGCAAAGGACAAATGGAACAATTTGACATTTATGGCGTGGAGTAAGAATAAATAAAGAGGGATGGTGAAAAAATAGTTTTGTCAAACATATTTATAAATGGTTTCTTGAAGAGAATAAATAATATTCTGCGATAAGAATCAAAGAGGTTAGGGTTTGGAATTGAATCTGCTGAAAAGGAGGGAGAGATAGAGATCTTATCCAAATAAAGAAGAATGAGTAAAGAGAGTGAGAGATTATCGTTGATTTGTGTTTAGCTGAGAGTGGTAACCGGAGGATGATATAAATTGTTAGTTGTGATGTGACTATCTCTAATATGTGTGTAATATATATATATGTGCTTAAAATGCTTTTATATATATATATATGGGTTCATATATTTAATGGAGTTCTCTTCTTTTTTTTGCCCACAAATGAGATTTTTGTGTGCCACTACACTTTTTTGACTCTTTACCTCATGGAAATCTCAAAGATTCATGTAAGTGTTCTTTTGATTGTCTTATGATCACTCAATGTCTCCACAAATAATATGAGTTTAATATATGATAAAGAGTACTTATATTTTGTGTGTGTCTATTACATCATTTTTCATTATATGGCCATTAACAAAATATTATCGTTCTACATTTAACAATCTTAATGAACATATTCAACTGATCTCCAGAAAGAAAATCTAGCCCACAACATATACAATAGCCGGCTAACCTACAGGTTTTGAAGACTTTTAATAAAGGTTTAGTCCATAGCATATTCAATATGTGGTCGGTTAATCCATCAACTGCTTCCTCTTCTTTTTATATCTTGATTTTGTTAATGGTTTTGGGAGGAACGCTCCTCTATGAATACAAGGACAATGGCAACTTCTTCTTTTTTTATTGCTCCTCTATGAATACAAGGACAATGGCAACTTCTTCTTTTTTTATTGAGATAAAAATCAAAATAAATCTAAAAAAAATTATCCCTAAAATTACATTTAATTAAAATAATGATCAAAATAAATTTTATTAAAGGGTGTAAATATATATTTATATTCTATGAGTTAATTAATCTAATTTTAGGGTTTTAAAGTTATGGAGTTGGGTTTTGGAGATGAGATTTATAACTAAAAAAATAAAAGTATTAAAATTTTCAAAATAAAAAAAGTTTATTTTGATCATTTTTTTTCTTAAGATATATTTTTGTGACAAAAACTTAAAAAAACATTTGCCATTTTTTATTTGATAACTATCTAATAATTTGTTGATCTACGATTCACTAAAACTACCATGTACAGCTGCATCAAAGTCAATTACAAAAACAATATGTTACTAAAAATAGCACACATATATAGAATCCGTTTGATAATATATATATATATATATATATATGGGGGAAACCTAAGCAATTGGCAATATACAAATTATGTAGCCCTCTAACCTTCTTTCTTCAGAAAAAAATTCGTCTAAACTCTTTTGCTTAGAATTATGCCAAAACCTTTCAATACTTTTTTCTTAATTTATTATATCATTTTCGATAGTCATAAATCAAATTTTCTCTGATAAATTATATTAGTAACTCTAATCAGTACTTAATCGTCAGCCACATAGATCGTACATTAGTAACTTTGTACTTCATGTCTTTTTTTCCTACTTAGTATTATTTTATTTACATTCTTTTCGCCCTCCTCAATAGTCATTTTATTTCCCAAGCTTTTATTGGCTGTAAATGGGCATTGTTATAACAATTCCCTTTAGATTATATGTCAAGGAGAGCTTTTGCTTTGTCTTAAAAGCTTTTATCTAAATAATAATAAATTTAAGGTGGTTGATGAGTGATTAATCATGAGTAACAGTATCAGAGTTTTTGGCTTTAGTTAGAAACATTTAATAGCGCACGATATATATGATTAATAATGTGAATATTAATGCTAATATAAATATTTAATGGATGCATCATTTACCTTTTAGAAGAAAAATAGAAATTAGTACAGCTCGAATAAATTAGTAGAAAGTTATGAAATTATTTTATTGCCGTGATTGATGGATACTCTATGTTTTATACAATCAAAAGCATCTTCAGAAATGGTATTTTAAATAATTTTAAAATAACTACTAAAATAATAATATATTAATAGTATACAAGTATCTTAAATTTGAAAATTTCTCTTTATAATATTTTGAGAAATTTTTGCATACTCTTTTTAATCTGTGAGATATTGATCATGTATTATTATATTAGTTATTTTCATATATTTTTTCAAAAAAAATCATTAAGATACTATTGATAAAGATGTTTTAAGTATCCAAATACTAGCTAGATAAATTCCATTGAGATGTTATCATATACAGATCTCATAACTTATAAAAAGATAAAAGTAAGAATCTTTTTTCCAAATTGAAATCTTTAATTAATGAGAAACTCATAAATATTTTCGGGATTGATTCATTATAAGATGGTGAATGTAAGCCAGTTGTAAATTAAGGAAGCACCAAACTAGAAATGATGTTTTTACAGATACATGATTATGAACTCATGTGGCAATGTGAATTACATTTCCCATTTCGATATATATTATAATAAGATTATGCAGAGGATGAAAATTTTGTTATAGTGCATGCCGACTAACTGGTTGGTTAAGACTTAAGATAACTCAAAGGATACCACTTTTGTACAAACTCACACCACATCAACTGCACGAGGAAGAAAATTTCATTATAACCCTCTTGACATGCCCTTTTTGCTATTTCAATGGGTTTTCTCTTTGGACTTTAATTATATATTTTTTCAAAAAAAATCGTCATTTCGGATGTCACATATGAGAAATTGAGACACTTCATTGGATGGGAGATACGAGTGGAGTAAAGATCCCAAGCCAGACAAATACGCTCACCTAATCCATTTTGTTTAATTGGCCACTCTGAGCGTAAACGTAAGTCAAACAACATTGAATCTAGTGAGTAGAAACCTAACCTAGTAACCTACATGCCATGTTCTTATTATAAATATACTACACTAATATATACATAATGCGCGAGGTTTAACTAAAACTATAACTTTACTCAGTCCTATAACTTTTAACAAAATTAAAGATATTATTTAATCAAAGATAAACTAGTACATTCACTGAATACAATTTTTATATAGTTTGGCCAAGCTGAAAAGGCCATGGGAACTGAGTTTAAGTGTGAGATCAATAAAAGGTAAAAAGGAGAGACGTTAGTAGGCTTTCTAGTGCCTATAGTTTTAGCCTAGGCGTTAGAACTGTTTTTTATAACTCTCTTTACGCTTAAGTCTAAACCGTCTTCGTTTAAAATTAATTATGCGATCAGAGTGTCATAAAACTACACTAAACTGATGCTATGTTTAACTTTAGTAACCCTAGAAAAAAAAATAGGATGCATTGTTGGTTTCCCTGTAAACTTGATTATTAATCTCTTGCTAGGTCATTTAACATTTTTTTGTTCAATAAGATGCATTGTGATTGTGCTGATTAAATTTAAATAATAACAACAATCTTACAAACCACTCGACTGCATTTTATGATAAGCTTAATCAACATCTGCTTATAAAAATACAATACAATTAAGATGGATCTATCGTTAATCACAAGCCCACTCAGCTCCACTTATCTAATAATATCACTTTTCTCCCCTCCCACTTTTTTTTTTCTTTTCCGCTCACGAGACATTCGTGGGGAAGAATGACTTCTAGCTATTTAAAACAATATTTAAAGGAAATTTCACACTGGCCGGTTCATTTTCTTTACTTAAAATATGATAAAGGAAAGGAAAAACAAAGTGATAAATAATTAATCGTGCTTAGTTTTCTAATAGCAATGGGGTAGCTAATAATTACCCAATCTGCCTAATGATTATAAGTTTAAGTGGGGGTTGTGGGAAAGAAGAAAGCAAAGGGTGGGACTCTAACATGATTAAAGAACTCACATGCTTAGCTAAAAACTTAACCGTAGGATAAGTTCTTGGTAGTAGATTTGTGTGTAAAATATTTTAATCAAATAGTACATTTTTTTTTCCTATTCTTAACTCTAATTAAACTCTTAAGGGAACAATTAGTAAAGAAACAAAAAAAGGCAAATTTTTTGATAGCCCCTTTTGCAATAAATAACAATAGAATTTACTTGAAAAATGACAAAATAACAAACTGAATTGACCTTCTTTTGCCATTTAAAATCACTGCTTTTACTAAGCACAAAGAACAAATTTAATCGAAATATGCTCGGAATCTTTGAAGGGGAAATATATAATATATATCATTTTACAAGTTATATCTTTTATTTTATCAAAGCTCACTAGAAAGACAAAGCAGGAAATGCACCAATAAAGATCTACCATAACAAAACAATTTCTTACCCAATCAGTGTAAAAATTGTTAAATTAAGTGTATACTTTTTTTAACTTAACTTAAGTGTAGACTTGCTTCGTAAAGATTCTAAAAATCATACAAAGTTTTCCATTTCATGTTACTAAGCAAACTAAAACTATAACTTTTATTTTGTTAGAATCAATATCTCATGCCATCCACTTATTAGTTTAAGGTATGACTACATTTTTTATTTCTTTTACGTAAATCTCTTTATTTTGTTCCTAAATCATGAAACAATGATATTAAAGCTATTCAATAATTTGTTCTGGTCATTTCTTTATTTAATGTATTTTTTACCAGTATTTTGTATTTTTTTTTGCTATGCTGAAATCGTTTTAGATCATTTCTCTTGTATTTTTTCCTCTGGTTGTATGCATAGCAAAAAAACAAGATTTTTCTTCTAAATTTTTGTATTTTTCTATATAGATCATAAACTTGTTATCTTCTAAACAGAGTATTTGTTCGTCAATTTCTTAAAAGTTGTAGATATATGCGCCTACTTGTTATATCTATGAGATATTTGATATAAAATAAAACTATGATAGTTCTTCTATCATCGATACTGCCTATAAATAAATCATACAAGAATTCTAAATGTTGTGTTGTATTCAAGATATCATATTCTGAAAATCAAAATAGAGGATACATGTAAATATTGTATACTCGTCAATATATTCAAGTTTCTAAAAGAAATGGGTGTTAAATAGCCTGGTGGTTGTTCCTCATATCATCCAATCTTATAGAGTACCATTCAAAAGATTTAAGAGCCGTTTTGTAAATCGGTTTAGGTGTTTGTAAAATTTCTAAAAAATATTCCATACCTTTTTAAAATAAAAGTTTCCGATTTTTTGCTAAGTTTTGAGTAGTTTTTTTTAATTTATAAATGTACTTTTAAAAGTCACCAATAGATTTCACCAAAGCATGAAAAAAACAATGCCACCAACAAAAGTTTAGGAGATGATTTTATCAATGAATACTGAAGAGGAAAATTTCTGAATTTTAAAACTAATAGGGATTACTTTTGCAAACTTTTTTAAATATAATAGCAAATACAATCTCCTTTACGCTTTATGTTCCATCAGGTATCATGCAAGCACACAATGCTGAATCTATTCGATAAAGACATGCCCTTCTTAGAACAAAATAAACTTAAACAAAGAAGGAAAAACAACATTTAATGATATTATATATTGGCATAAATATATGCGAACTCCTTTTGATTTATAGCCATCAACATTATGAATCTAGGCGAAAGTATTTACATCTATAGTAATTGTTTACAACCTAGGAAAAATGCATTATTCTCTGAATTTGATTGTTATTGTGAACATTATTTATCCATAAACCATTTAAAAACTTGATAAATTCATTATTACATTCAACTTGAAAAATAGTTAACCAGAGGCCATTAGCTCAACTGGAAAAGATCCCGGCCATTGTGTCAGAGGTCCTCAGTTCGAGTGGCAGCTGAGATGAAACCAATATTACATGCTGTGGTTTCGTATCTGGGGAGATTAGGGCTTCGGCCCGAACCTCTTAGTAATTCAAAAAAAAAATAGTTATAGATCATAATTCAGAATCTTATAACTAAAAAGAAAACTTTATATGTACCCCTACAACAGACGATAACGATCAATATCTACAAATCATATTATTAAGAAAACATTTGTCTCTCTTAACTATTGAAAAGTTTAAAATGACACGATTTTTATATAAATAATAAAAAAATTAACCTCCCATATACATAGTACTACGACTACGAGTATCTAACCAGTTCATGTGAGGGAGGCAAAAAAAAAGGTCATTGACCTAATATATTAAGATTCACGGATATACATGAACGCACGTAAGTTCTCGAATTAACAATTAAGTATAATAAAAAAACATTAGAGTATAATTTGAGTGAAGCCATTAGCATAAATAGTTCATAGTAGAAGATGATGTATATCAAAAGTCCTTCCACTGCATATACGGCTATATAAATCCACGTCCTTAAACAATAGTCAGCGTCTTGTCAAATGCAAAAATATATATAATATTGAAATACTTTGTACAAAGCAATAGAGATGATGGATACACGTACATATTGGTTGTCTACAATTAGCAAAATATTGGAGCGTCGTATCGTTGAAGACTTAAGAGACCACCAATCTGATCTTGCAATGAGAGACTAGACTTATTACTATTATGTCTATAATTATTATTTTTGTTTTAATCAACCAATAATGTATTGTTAAGTGGGTGATTACACTCATCCTCCATTTTGGAAACTTTTTTGAATTGTTTTATACAATTTTCTAAATGTTTTAATACATTTCAATTCTTAGACCGTTGATAAGATTAGCTTGATGGAGTCAAATGTATATATTTTGCAGGTTCTTAACCGTGTTTCTGCATCTTTCTCTAAATGTTTCAAATGTTTAATTTAATGCGAAGAATATAACATTTAAAAGATTTGATGTTGATGGTTTGTACTAAGAATTAATTTGTAACTAATGTATTGATCTACATTCCATATAAACTATTTGAGATGCTTCACTTGTAAGGGAAGTTAGACTTCTACAACCTATTAGATATGAGACGAACATAGGATCAGGACTGGGCTTCACTCTTGCGGAGGCATAGTGTAGCCAAGCCTTTCTAGGGCGGTTCTATGATTATTTAGGGGTTGGAGACGATTTAGTAGGAGCTTCAATATACTTTTAAAAAAAAAAAAATTAGAGAACTATTTTGATGTAATTTTTTCAAAATTTTTGGAAATTAAATAGACCAACACTCGACTGTCCTATATCCACGACCGGCCATGACCCTTCAGGTGGAGGCTGAGTGTCTCAACTGGGCAATGCAAGAGGTAAGCCACCAAGCTTCCTTCATACTAGATTTGAAGCAGCCTACCTCACTCGTCCAGAAACAGGAGGTTTGGACTGTTTTAGCTCCAAATGTATATGAAATTTGAGTTCCTCAATATGCTTTTTTGATTTTTTTTATAAACTTTATACCTCAATTTATAAACATCCGGTGCAGACGGCCGGGCTAAGGAAACCTGACCACGTGAGTTAAATTTCAACCTTGTAGACACTATGGTTTCCATCTCATGAGATTAGCATGAACGGACCAAGTTGATTAATGGATTGTTACTTCGGATGCCAAAGAAAAAAAGATATGATGTTGTTTATAACTTATCTCAAACCAAGTTTCATTATAAAATCAATAACATATCATATTTAAAACAGAACTATTTTGGATTAGCTTAAATCAAATCAATTGGATATTACATTTTTTCTTTTGAAAGACTGAAGTGGTTCTGTCCCATGTTTTGAAGACTATAGCACGGTGAATTTATATGTACTTTGATCTTCAAAAAAATATTTGCGGTGAGCGTGTATCGAACACGCGACCTTCAGATCTTCAGTCTGACGCTCTCCCAACTGAGCTATCCCCGCTTGTTGATATATATACTAATGTTCAGAACATATTATATTAACGGCTGATTGGTTGCACTCAATTCAGAAGTGCTATCTTGTGTGATGCTGAGAAGGGCAAAACAAGAAACATCAGTAATAACAAGATGTATCAAGACTCAAGAGTCAATGCTTTCCTAACAAGAAGATTTATAATTTATGGTTTTGAACTGAATATCTTTACTGCTTTGAAATGGTGTCCAGCTAATGATGGGCTTCACTTCTCACAACAGAACTTTGATTGGGCGCGGGGTCTATGTAGGCCCATTAATTTATGAATCGTAAAAGACATTCTGAAAGTTATTATTAATGATCTACTAACGATAAAATACAGGAAAAAATGGAAAAAAAAATATGTGGACAGCAAACAAAAATTATAAGCTTTTTTTTGTCTTTTAGTTTCCTTATCGAGTTTCGTTGTCTTCCTCATCAGAATTTATTAATTAATAAAAAAAAATATTTTCCTTTTTTTTTCTATGGAACCCATCTCTGTGTAGGCCTTGAGACCTCTCTCTCTCTTTCTCCCATGGACTCGCGAAGTGAAAGACAGGTGGAGTTTCTTACTTAGTTTCACTTCCAGAGCCTTTTTAGTTTGAGATTACATTGTTTTCATTGCAAAGGCAGATTCTTTCCCGACAAAACATGGGAGATTTCGAAAACAAAGCTCCTGTTATGTCTGAAGCTCAAAGATCTGCGTTTGTTAAGGTAAGAATCTCAAGAATCCATGGCTCAAGGACTTAGACGATACAGTTACTTGATTTGAGTTCTTTTAGTTTGGTCTGATTTTGAACACTTTGGTTTTGTCTATGAACGAGTTTACTGTTCTGGGCTTTGCTTTTTAAACTCTTTTTTTTTTTTGCAGACTACAGTTAACAAAGGAGGAGAGTGTCAGTATCGTTGCAAGTCATGTAGTGAAGGAAGCAGTTGCAGGACAGTAAGGTCAAGAACGAAGCTGATGAACGTTTTAATAGAACGTGGACGTCCTCACGAGGCGCAGACCCTTTTCAAATCATTATCAGAGACAGGACACAGACCGTCTTTGATCACTTACACAACTCTGTTAGCTGCAATGACGGTACAGAAGCAGTATGGTTCCATAAGCTCTATAGTCTCGGAGGTGGAACAGAGCGGGACAAAACCTGACTCCATCTTCTTCAACGCGGTCATCAACGCTTACTCTGAGTCAGGTAAGGTGGAAGACGCTGTGCAGGCTTTGATGAAAATGAAGGGGCTTGGTCTGAATCCGACCACAAGCACTTACAACACTTTGATCAAAGGGTATGGGATTGCAGGGCGGCCTGAGAGATCATCTGAGCTGTTGGATCTAATGTTGGAGGAGGATAGTGTTGATGTTAGGCCGAATATAAGGACGTTTAATGTGCTGGTGCAAGCCTGGTGTAAGAAGAAGAAAGTGGAGGAGGCGTGGAAAGTGGTGAATAAGATGGAAGAGTGTGGAGTTAAGGCGGATACAGTTACTTATAACACGATTGCGACTTGTTATGTGCAGAAAGGAGAGACCGTGAGAGCTGAGAGGGAGGTGGTTGAGAAGATGGTGTTGAAGGGGAAGGTTAAACCAAATGGAAGAACGTGTGGGATAGTGGTGGGAGGGTATTGCAGAGAAGGGAGAGTGAGAGATGGTTTGAGGTTTGTGAGGAGGATGAAGAAGATGAGAGTTGAAGCTAACCTTGTGGTCTTTAATTCATTGATCAAAGGCTTTGTTGAGGTCATGGACCGTGATGGCATCGATGAGGTAACTCAACACTATTTGATTTTAGTTTCATTAATGTGAGCTTGGTCAGGTTGAGTAGGTAATAAGTAGGATTTGTCCATTCTAGTAATAAGTATGAAAGTTGCAGGTTCTTACCTTGATGAAAGAATGTAAGGTGAAGGCAGATGTAATAACCTACAGCACTGTGATGAACGCTTGGAGCTCAGCTGGATACATGGAGAAAGCTGCACAAGTGTTTGAAGAAATGGTCAAAGCAGGAGTGAAACCAGATGCTCACGCTTACAGCATTTTAGCCAAAGGCTACATCAGAGCCAAAGAGCCCAAGAAAGCCGAGGAGATTCTTGAAACCATGGTTGAATCCAGGCCCAACGTTGTGATCTTCACCACAGTGATCAGTGGTTGGTGTAGCAGCGGAAGCATGGATGATGCAATGAGGGTTTTCAACAAGATGTGCGAGTTTGGTGTCTCGCCAAATATAAAGACGTTTGAGACGTTGATGTGGGGTTACCTGGAAATGAAGCAGCCATGGAAAGCAGAAGAGGTTTTGCAGATGATGAAAGGGTATGGTGTGAAGCCTGAGAACTCTACCTTCGTGCTGTTAGCAGAAGCTTGGCGTGTTGCGGGACTTGGTGATGAGTCGAACAAAGCTATCAATGCGTTGAAGTGTAAAGACATTGAGAAGTTGGAGAAGCTTTACCAGAAACAGTCCTCAGGGAACTTTAATCTTTTGCAGATTCCTGTAGGGAAACGAGAGCTTCCAACTGCAAAAGCTATGAATCTTTCTGCTTGTAAACTTGGAGCTCGAGTGCCAATCATATGCCAGAAGCAGTCCCAAGCTCAGTTTGGGATCAGTGGGCAGTTTGTGCAGTCTTGTACAGTGTTCTTGAACTGAAAGGACAAAACTGGCTTTGTCTGAAGCTGGAGATTTGTATTTTCCTACCTAATCTTCTGTTTAAAATTTCAGAGTCGATACTGTGAGAACTCTCTACCATATGTACATTATAACAGAAAGGGTCTTATAAAATCTATTGTACAGTTTCTTTATTGGTTTGTTGGTGATTTTGAGTTCGATTCATAGAGATGGTGCATACCATCTTGATGCGGTCCATGTTGTTTATTACACCTTCAAGCTGCATCATAAGAACAAAAAAACAGTTGGGTTGTTTTCATGTCTGAATGTATATGTGCCTGTGCACACATCTTAGATTCAGTTTGCATTCCTTGGCACATAACGTTTTGAGGATTTTGATTCCATAACGTAGATCATGTCCTGCAGTTTCACACCACCCTTAAAAGTTACTTGTAAAATCAAAAGTACAAAAATGAAATTAAGATTATGGATAAAGTAGGAAAAACTTATATTGTTGATGTAGAAATCAATGTCTGCATTGGAGATGATACTCCCATCAGAACCAACTGAATGAGTCTTGTGCTTGTATGTTAACAAGGTGGTCCTGCGAGATTAAATGATTACATGTCAAAGACCAAAAAATAAACATTGCTGAGACACTTTTAGTTAAAGCTATATATATACCCATGGTTCCTCACCTTAGAGTTGGTTCATCAACTTCCATGTAGTTTGGAGTTTAGCAATAGCAATGGGGGAGTAGACTTTTAGGAACGTCCTAACTCCTGACAAAAGCTGCTGCTGCATCCTCCTGACAAAAGAAACATCTTCAACTGAAGCTTGTATGCATCCTGAGAGATGGCCTCCTATGAGACTGGTGTAAACACCTTGCTGAGTGATGTTAATGGGCTGCAACCATTTTAAACCAGTATGGTAATCTCCCAGGAGGCACTGAACACGCAAAAGATCAACCATGCTGAAGTAACCAAGAACCTTCAATACATTGCTTCCACCACTGTAATCATACCCATCAGTGGCAATAAACTGTTCAAGACCTTCCTTCTCCTGCTTCAGAATTTGGATGATGGTAGACTTCTCCACAAGTGCTTGCACGAAGTTGAGCACACCATACACATTCCATGCCTGAGATAGTTATGTCAGATTGTAGTCAGACAGATGAAGCTAGGAGTTTGAGCAAACGGAAGGATCATACCTTGTCGTTTTGTTTGAGCAATGCAACTTCCTGTTCTGTTTTGTTCTTCATCTTGCCTCTGTATTGACAGAAGCTTTGGAACTGATAGACAATCTCATCGACCATATCCCACAGCCACTGGTTCGGTAACTGCATATTCACTACACCCACCTACCACAGTCCACAAACCAGAAACTAACTCAAATACATAATACTCGAAGCAAAAAAGAGACTAACTTTCAACACTGAATCCAAAATATCTATATGACAAGAAAAAAAAAGGCTTACTCTATCTGAATCTTAATAGACTAATTTACAACGAAAACAAGTTACAGACCAAACCATGGAGAACACATCTAAATCTTAATTACTATATAACTAGAAATCTGAATCGTAATTGACTAATATACAGCAACATCATCTTAATACCTAACAACCAGAACAGTAGATAAGTAACTGAACCAAATCACAAACCAAACCAGTGAGACCACATCTAAATCTCAATTACTATATAACAAGAACAAAAGCTTAAAGCTTACTCTATATAAATCTTAATTGAGTAATATCAGTGTTCTAAAAATCAGTATAGACACGCATAAACGACTGTCTAATCGGCAAATCAAATAGAATGATTTCGGTTTGGGTCGCCCGCCTAATGAATAATCCCCATATAATGTGTCTATCTATTTCTTTAAACATTGAGTAATATACAGCAAGAGCATCTTAATCCCTAACCAGAACAGTGAATGAGCAACTGAACCAAGTTACAGACCAGACCACTGAGACCACATCTAGTTCTATTCAGACCAAACTAACAACACCTGAAACAAGCTGCAATAGTTATCATAGGAATCAATCCTCTGTTTCAACGTCGGGGTCAACCTAGCGTACAAGTGTCGGAACCGGTAGAGAAGACTGAAGACATGATCATTGTCTACATAAGGAGCAATGGCTTCCACACAAGGCTAAGGCGTGTCATTGAACAGACGCTCGGACAATGTCTGGAACCATGTCGTAGACGTTCTTCTCCCTGATGTGTCTGTACATGTGAACCACGAACTATTTCACGTACTCCCCGGTACGAAGTTAGGGTCGTAGACAGCGTCTTGCTGCTGAACGTCGGAGTATCTTCGAACTCGTAGTTGCTCGTCATGTTTGCAGAATGAAACCTCTTCCCTTCTTTGCCTCTTGATGAACTGAAGAGTAGAGACGCAAAAGAGAAGGACATGACAAGTAGCTAAGCTATGGCTTATTGAACGTCGATAACCCGGTTATCTTGATGGTTACTTCGGTTTATTTATTCTTTTGGTTTTTACTTGGTATAATTGCAATATGAAACCTGAAACCCCAACTACAAAATTCTAAGGTGATTTCGATTAATATTTTTCAATAATAAAAATAGAATTAGATGTGTTCCAAAAAAATAGATATTTTAATTTTTATTAAAGTTTAAATATATTTTTTCAGATAATAATTTGGATTCTTGAGTCAATTTTTTTTGGATAATCATATTTTGCATTTTTAAACTGTCCGTTTAATTTTTTTTAATACTAGGTGCAAATATATTTTAATACTATCATATATATGATCTATTAGAGTATTTACAGTTAGAATTCTCTTTTGTTTTTTGATCTCGGGTTTTGAATTTTTGCTATGTCTAGTAGGTTTACTGAAATATTTGTTTGGTACAATTGAAATTGAATACTTTTATTTAAACCGGATTACAGTAGACCGGTTTATATTTTCCCGACCATCGAAGCTTTCATCCTTCTTCGCTGTGCGTTATCTTCCTCTCAGTCTCAGTCTCATACTTCCAGGTAAGCTTCATTGATATTCCTTTCTCTGATTGCTGTCTACTCCATTTGATCTCAAAGTAGATAGATTCATAAGCTTAAGCCTCTCCGTTCTTGTAGAAGATACTTCACCTAAGATTAATTAGAAGGAATCTAATCAAAACCATTTCCGGATCTTGATCCAAATCTCTAGTTTCGTGGCTCCTGTGCTTAAAAATATCATCTTTACGAAGTTTTATGGATCATTTGTAGTTGGCGATTTTGCGTAGCAGAGCATCAAACAGAGATGCAGGTTTCACCTTTTTCTTTCTTATGTCTATTTACCAAACTATGTTGATGTCTAGAATTGTTTGTGTAATGAAAAGCTTGGGGCTTTAATGTAATAGCAATCACGAGCCAGACTGTTCAAGGAGTACAAAGAGGTTCAACGAGAGAAAGTAGCTGATCCAGATATTCAACTGGTGTGTGATGATACCAACATTTTCAAATGGACTGCACTTATCAAGGTTCTGTCACTCAAGCTTTCGTTTTTAGATGAAAGCTTTGGTTTTGTTTTATTAAACATGTCTTGTGAGGCAGGGACCATCAGAGACTCCTTATGAAGGCGGAGTGTTTCAGCTTGCGTTTTCTGTTCCTGAACCGTATCCTCTGCAGCCTCCTCAAGTGCGGTTCTTGACTAAAATATTCCATCCCAATGTGCATTTCAAGGTAGTGAAAACATTGATGTGAATGATTCTCCTGCGAAAGGGTGTTTCAAGTGTCCAGTTTTGTGTTCTGTAGACAGGGGAGATATGTCTTGACATATTGAAGAATGCTTGGAGCCCTGCGTGGACGCTTCAGTCTGTGTGTAGAGCGATCATAGCATTGATGGCTCATCCTGAGGCAGACAGTCCTCTTAACTGCGACTCAGGTGCAAGCTCTACTTAGTGTTCTTGTACTATGCAAGTGCTTTTATAACTTGAAATCTGATTTGATCTTTGGGGGTTGCTGCTAATAAAGGAAACCTTCTAAGATCTGGAGATGTGAGAGGGTTCAATTCAATGGCACGCATGTACACACGCCTCGCTGCTATGCCTAAGAAAGGATGATCCTCTCTTGCTTTTCTTTGAATACGTGATTCCTTTTCACATGTATGGTTACAAGGAGATGTTCACATGTAAGGTTACAACTTACAAGGAGATGTTTCTTCTTATGAACATGAGTTTACTGGTTTACAATTGTATTGATGTTACATATTGTCATGTACCAGAGCTTTAATAAGAAGTAAAGTTTCCTTGTTTAAGGAACTTGTCAAACCAATGTGATGTCTCTTTGATCATAAAGCTCGTCACTTCGTGTCCAACTCCATCTTCTGCTACGAACTGCTCTCTCGAACCAAAACACCAAAAGCCTTTTCAGATCATTGTGTCTGGTTGCATTATAACTATATGATTAGATCAGTGATGTACCTTGAAGTTTCCAGGAGAAGCAGTTTCCTCATAAGCCTTGTGAGCTCTTTCTAAAGGAACAACTAGTCCACCAACAGGACAGCGAGGATCCTTAGCGCCTGCAAATGAAATAGGTTAGTAGTTTTTTTCTTAGTGTGTCGGTAGATTAGATTGTGCTCACCGTTAAGGATGTAAAGAGGCCGTGGAGCCATCACTGGTAATGAGTAGGCTGAATCAAACTGAGAGCCTAGGCCAGGAGCTATTCTGTTCCACACCTGTTGAGTCAATAAATACAATTACAAACCAATCATCTTGAGTTAGCTCATAGACACTGTCATGCTTCTTACCTTCTCCACCACTTCTTTATCGATTTCACTCTTTCCCATATCAATCCTTGCTTCTGTAACCATTAAAGTAAAATACTTAGAATCTTGAATCATATTTGTGTTTATTCAAAATCTTGACCTTCAAACAAAGGCTTTATACTGTTGACTCTTGCTTCCCACTCATCATTATCTATTGCCCATCTAAAACCCTGCTCAACATACAAGTCTTTATAAGCTTGAATAGTCTTCCAAAACAAGGAAACCATCCGCATACAAATGAGTAGCTGCTATGTTGTTTATCAGTAAGAGGTTAAGAATAAACAGAAGAAAGTAAGCACCTGAACACCGATTAAAGGTACAACAACGGAGTAGCGAGTGTCAGCTGCAGCAGCAAACCAAGCATGCATCCCTGTATTTGCTTTCACAATGAACAGAGTTAGTACAAAGCTATAAGTCATAGTACTCACTTTGTTCTATGACTGACCTCCTAGTGAGATACCGGTGATTCCTATCCTTTTTGGGTCTATATCTTCTCTCTGAGTAAGATATTCAGCTAGTTTGATCAAATCCCAGACCTGAGAAACAAAAAAAAAAGATGGATAAATGAGATAAAAATCACTTAGAGTCTAAAGTGAAACCATGCTGAATAGAGGCAGTGTTTTTACAGTGTCAAAGATAAAAGGCATTGTGTCTCCATTTTTCCAAGATGAAATAAGAGCCTGCATTGAAAGTTACACCAAAATCACTATGTCACAACTCAAAAGAGTAACTAAAGATCAATAGTTAATGAGTTTACATCTCGATATGCAGTTTTTCTGTGAGATCGTTCCCCGTGGTAACGAGAGTCTAAACCAATGGCTACATATCCCCGTGAAGCATATGCCTTAAGAAAAGAAGCAACCAAGGTTAACAAGAATTGACTTTCAAGAAATCAAAAGTACAAGCTAAGATGTTTTTTTTTTACTTCAAGCCATGGCCTTAACCACTCTTTGTTTGTGTTTGTGCCATGCATAAACACAATCGCTGGTCTTCTTTCTTCGCTCTTCTCTTTCAAACTTAAGATAAGCAAAGGCAATCTCCCTTGCTCTCCAGCCTTTATTCAAGTACATAAACAACACTTTCTTTTAAAACATACAAAAAAAGAGAAGTGTAATATTAAAATAACCTCAGTATGCAAGTGAAGATTTTCCTCTTTAAGCATCTCTTTCAAGTTATTAGTGTCTTCCTTTGGACAAGACTCCAGTGCCTGGTTTGGTAATGAAATATTAAAAAAAAAAAACAGATCAACTTAGGTGATATTGTTTGTGTCTTTTGTTTTTCAAATTTTTTTTATCCAGTCAAGATGTAGATTTCAGTTTTTGTAAAACCATTTAATTTGCCAATGAAGACTTTTAATAAATAAATTCTCCTAAAATTTAAGGAAACTAGTTATTCAAAATTTTAATTAACTTATGAAGAAAAACTAAAAACCAATTTTGTAGGTGTTTAATAAAAAAGCCAAATTGTTTTTTTTTGTAGAAAGCGATACATTTAAATTAATTAATAATTAAATAAATAATAGTTTTATAAATATAAAACAGAAAATATTTTATTAATACAGTATATTATATTAATTTTGAAAAAAAAATCATTCAAGTTTTAAATTTTAAAATAATTTATATAAGAAAATTTATAATTAGTTTCAAAATTTAAATTATTTGTAATTTTTATAGTTATATATATTGTTTGATTTATATTTTAGTATAATATAGGTTTTTAAAAATATAATTAAAAAACTTGTTAATGTATTTTTTATCTTCAAATAATAATCAATAAATTTTAATGGTAACTTCTAAATATTTTAGATACTTTTGTTGTATTATTTTTAAAATGTATTAGTTATTTTTTGAAAAACTAAAAATATATCAAAATCAAAATCTAAAAATCTAAAAATCAAATCTAAAATCCAAATATCTAAAACCAACAATCAACACCTTAAAGGATTAATATACAAGTTCTAAAGAAAAAGGATGTAAAATCTCACTTCAGTAGATGGAACATCATTTTGAAACACCGGATCTTCCACTGGCTTTGAACATTCAGCTACCAATGGAACTGAAAATGTTCCCAAGCATATTAAAAATAAAAGCAAACAGTATTCATATTTAATTCAGGTTAATCAAATAGTTAAGGAAGATAATCAGTTAAAGCAGTGATTATGAGACTGGAAATGAACATTATTACATGTAACAGAACCATTTTGTTATGGCTAAAACAGAGAGAAGTAATCAAATAAAAAAGTTCGAAGCAGAAAGTGATGATAAAATAATTAAGAAGTAACCTTCTGGTGATCGTCGACTACGAAGAACACGGAGAAACTCCGATCTAAAGTCAACAGCTTCCTTAGTCAGCGCTTCCATCGCTCTGGTGATCGGTAAGAAACAGGTTCCGTGTTGTGTTTTGATACGATGTTTTTTTATGTCAACGGCATGCACGTGCAGAACAACCTGTGCCACCTGCTGGTTAATGATGGTTGTGGTTCTCGATTAATGACGTGTGTTTGGTGAACTCTAAGACCACTTCCAATGGTAGGTTTTTTAGGGGTTGTAAAGGGGCTGGGTGCACAAAATTCTTTAGAACCAGTCCCAAAAACTCTGATTTAAGAGACAGGTTCTTCAACTGTTCGCGGGCCCCAATGACACATGGCGACCCGCGATTGGTTCATCTTTTTAATTTTTTTTTTTAAAAAAAAAAATCAAAAAAAAAAGTTTAGGAACCCCAAAGGGTTCTTACCATTGGAGGTGCTCTTAATTTTTGTTTAATAGACCCACTTAATTTTTATCGTGACATTTTTGTCCGTGTTAGCTATGTCACATCTTCTTGTTTGGTACGTAGTTTCTTTCTGATTTTATAAAAGAACGATAAAAAGAAATGTCCTTTGTTTATTACTAATCAAACTCTTGCGAGCGATTTTAAGAGTACGTCGTTCAGTGTTCCGGTCTGATATGGTTCGATTGTATCAGATTTTCGATACAATACTCATACATTTCATTTAGGTTTTACTAATTTTCTAATCATATTCGACTAGAAACCTTAAGTATGCCAAATGCTCTACTCATAACAAACATTAAATAGTATTTAACCATTTTTTATAAACCACTTAAAGTGAAATGTTAATGCCTTTTTTTGTTGGTTATTTGAAATAAGACTGGGTATAAATATTCGTTCTCGATTTATATTTGCCATTCGCCTTCTTTCGTTTTGATTTTTTGAGTATTTGTCATTGTCAAAATCATGTATCAGATGGTAGAGTGTAGATACTTGCAAATACAACAAAAATAACAAATAGAATTTTTTTTTGTTATTTGGTTTGCTATTACCCATTACTTACCTATAGAAAACGTTTTTGTTGTTATTAAAAGTAAACATTACTCTTGTATTGAGAAATTTATGTTTGTGATCATTTTCCTCTTTATTTTGTGCACAAATATTTGAATTAGAATATTTTTCTTTTGCACTTAGCAAATATTTCATAATTATTAGATTATTATTTAATAAGTAATTTTAAATATTCATAAATATTTGCTAAGTAACTCTAAAAAGTAATATTATCATCTACATTATTAAAACTGAAGTACCTATAGAGATTGTTTGGAAATATGGGTAAAAAGAAATAAGTTTAGAAACATAAATAACAATATTAAAAAAACTAACCCTAATAAAAAATTTATTAATAATATTTTTGTATAATATAGATTTTGTTTATTATTCAATAAATAAGAAATACTTTAATATGATAAATAGATTATGAAAAATATATGGTGCATCTTTCAATTATATACATATAATTAATAATTACTTTTATATCATACAATAAATATAATAATATACAATTTATAGAACATTTAAAATGAAACGTAAATATAGATTTATCAAAATAAATAAAAATTAATATTCGTGATACAATTTCATTACAAAATGATAATATATCTAAAATATATAATAGTCACATAAAAAAACAGAAATCAAGATATATATATAAACCAACATTTGCGCAGATGCACGGATCAAGCTCTGATTATATTATTTTAATTTTTTTAAATAATTAAATTACTTATGAAATTTGTTTTTGAGTTCTCACCAGGTCCAAAAACGTGTTTTTAAACCCATGATTCTCTCCATTTTAATTATTTTCTTTTAGAAGTTATTAGATAATATATGTAAACTAAATGGTCAGACTTCTCTCTAGATCTCTTCTCTCTATACCTTTGAGAGAGAGAAGTCATTTATCATTTTTTTAGTTTTTTTGTATAATGAATTCTGACTTGTTTTTAAATTTGTTTTCGGATTCATTTTTCGTTAGCAGAATTCCCTTTTTGGTTACGGGTACTAAACTTTTGCTATATATTAGATTTTGTTTCAGTCACTTCTCTCTTCTAATTCTCAAGTTAAACCTAATTCAATATTCAAAATCTATTATTCTAGTTTGTCATGCTCAATCTTTGATTTTAAAATAAAATTAGATTCTGATCCACCATTTTAAAGTGTGGATTGACTTTTTATTTAACGCTTTTTAGAAATTTAATTTTTTCTATTTGTATTTTTGGTATCATATTTATTTTTAATATTAATTTAAATTAATTTTTGATAATTATATTAAATAATCATAACCGTTGAATAAGTTTATGTATTTAAGAGAACCGGGTTCCTAAAAGTTTGGAACAAAAGTGGAGGATACAAAATTATTTTATTAGTAGTTGATAAAAAGCAGTTATGGCAAAATAATAGAGATGGATAATATATTGGTTTTTTTTTTGCTAAACATGGATAATATATAGTTAGAGTAAACATTTATTAATTGGTGTTGA
Organism: Moricandia moricandioides; assembly: GCA_905132885.1. Lineage (NCBI taxonomy): Eukaryota > Viridiplantae > Streptophyta > Magnoliopsida > Brassicales > Brassicaceae > Moricandia > Moricandia moricandioides. The sequence continues at coordinate 71,776 of CAJHQQ010001584.1, forward strand.
TTATGTTTTAGTAGAAAACGTTTCGATAAAAAAGTCATCACCTTGTCAGTATCTATCGACGGCGACCAAAGAGGAGGAAGAGCGCACCTCTGCTCCGACTCCGATGAGACCCACCGAGTTTTACTTTCAGATTCCCCGATAAAAGACACGTTCGAGACCACGCAAATCAAACGTGGGTGGTATCATTCTTATCTTTAAGTTAGTGGGCTTCTACTGGACCATTTCGTTATAATATTTTAAAACACTTGTATCTCTATTGGGCTTATTAGACCCATTTTAATGAAACTCAGTTAAGAAAAAAAAAAGATTATTATTAAACTTGACGATTGTTATGATTTAAATATAAGCTGAGTACCTAGTCTTTTGTTTTTTTTTGAATTATACAGAGGTATCATGGTCTCAGAAGTGGGTCCAGACTAGCTTCGCCGAAGCGGGTCCTCTGTCGTCGGCGATGCCCAAATTTTAATTCTCCGGTGGCCAGCGCGGATCGAACCAGGGACCGTATCGGGGTCGAAGCTCCCTTAAATACCACTAGACCGTCCTCGCTTGGTTACAAGATTTTGAGGCATTTCTTTTTGAACTTACAGGATTTATGTTGTAAATTAGAGTTGGGCTCATTTCACTTAATTGCCTAATAATAGACATGCTTTCACACCTTATGTTATATTCATGGAGAAGTCAACTTGAGACGACTTGTATCGGTAGCATAAAAAAAATCCTAGTAGATTTGTGGGTTCGAATTGCGTCTTCATCAGAAGAAACCGGAATTGAGTTTGATGACTCAGAACTCATAAGCATATGGCTTCACGATATTGACATCGTCAACGATAATATTGTCTCTTTGGAAACCAGCTTTAAGAAATTCATCCTGAGCATATATAACAAATGGCTCTAGCAGGGCCGGCTCAATACTACATAGAGTCTTTGGGTAAAAAAAATTATGCATTGTAATTAACCAAACATAATATTATGGGTTTCTACTCTTTAAAGAAAAAAAAGAAACAAAATCTAAACTCCTTATATTATTAAATTCACTTAGTTTTTGGGTGGATTTCGAGCGAATGCACTGCTCGCCCTCCCTTCAAAGCCGGCCCTGGGCTCTAGTTATACTAGACCATTTTTAAGTCTTCAATTTAAATCTCTTACCCCTTTTGTAATAAAGTTAAAGATCGAGTACCACTAAAAGAACAAAGTTGAAGAGAGCAGGAGGAGGGATGGGGATTGTAGATACATAGGGATACACATCATCCCTGTTTGCCTCTTTCTTATCAGAGAAAATCAAGAATAAGATGCATTCCATTGTTCTTTTTTCTTCACAACTTAAAGACTTTTTGTATGTTTGATGCCTCATCACGTTGATAGTTGTAATATGCTAGGAACAGAACAAAAAGAAAGACCTAGATCAAGGTAAAACTTGGGAAGGTATAACTTGCATTTTCCAATGAACTGACTCTGCCTATTGTCTCCTTGTATATTTCATATGTGACAATGAAATGGTTTGAGGTGATGCTTTCTTTGTTTTGGCATTTTTTGAAGAATGTTGGAGATGTGCTAACTATTGTTGGTATATGCGAGTGTATCTAGATATAATCAGGGCCAACCCTCAAATTTAGATACCCTAGACGAATTTCAACTAATTTTTTTTTCATATATCACTGCATAAAAAAATTAGTTGAAATTTGTCTAGGATATTTTAAATTTGAGGGTCGGCCCTGATTGTGGTTAACTATGTACTGTTGTCAGTTAAAAAAAAACTACTGTCGTCGTATGTCAACTTTAACTAGTGATTTTGAATGTGAATCTTGTTTATTTGGTTCATGTGTGTTATCACTACGTACAAGTATTTATTATGCCGTCGACATAGGTCCACATGACGCAGCATTACTTTTAGGTTTGTGCTTAATTCACTAGCTAGACAGACGAGCTTAATGCCCCCACTTACTGTTATTACACATCCAGTTAATTTGGTCAAAAGACTAAATTTTTGGCTTTTTGATTTTAAACCCTTTATCATGTTAGAGTATGTCCAATGGAGTTATTTATTTTAAAGATCTCAAAATATATATATATATATATATATATATATATATATATATATAATGTATATATTTATATTAATATTTAATATAAATAATTTAAAATTATGGTAAACACAATCAAAAGTATCTGAAACGAAATATTTTCAATTGTATTTTGAGATTTTTAAGAGTAGATATTCCATTGGAGATGATCATATATGGGTAATAATAAGAAACAGTTGGTGTTGTATTATAGATGTTATAAATATAAGGTATATATAACATGTAAATGTTTTACTAAAAACAGGCATAAACGTGAACGAGAGATAACAAATGAAGAGAAGTAATCAAAATATTATTTTTATTCTCTACATATCACAGTTCTGATTTGGCACTAACGATATTTTCTCTTCGACCGCTTGTTGTCCCGGCGAAATTCTGATTCGTCCACAATATTTGTTTTTCTCACAGATGAATCTAGAAAATGTCATAAACTTTCCATTTTAGTCGAAAGTCCGGTTTTGATATTATATAAAATGATGGTACTGTGCCATCATATCATCCAACCACCGTTGCAATGTCTTTTCGAATTTAATATTCTTCTAATAATTGTCTTTACCAGAAAAAAAAATCATATAAAAATGTAACAAGTTTTAGTTTGTTGTCAACTCTACTGCAATAATACATATGTAAGTTGTCAAAAAAAATATGAAACAAAGATGCATGAATTGTTGAGTATTGAACATTTCTTTTTTAAAATTTGAAGTACCAATTTTATTTTTCAAACGGTCATTGACGATTTCTACTTCTTTTTGTTTTGTAAAGTTTATGCCCTCATTTAAGATAAGAGTGGACGGTTAAACTTTTTATCATTCCTATATTTATGTTTGACTTTGTGACACTAATGTATATGGGATTTTGCATGTTACTAGCTTTGTTTTTTTTCTTTAAAGTTGGCTTGAGATAATTAACCCGTCTGTTTGGATGGTAACAGTTCATGGTAGCAAGAAAACTTAATACTGTCCTGTCGGGACAATAAAAATATACAATGTCTGGTTTTTACAAAAGCTTCGTGGGGGATTCTGAGCCAATAAGTAGTTGTTTTATTAAAAAAAAAGTAGTTTCCAACAAAAAGAAAAAAAAAAGAAGTCGCTGCAATATCTTTATTTCTTGAAAAAGGAAATCTCATTTCTTCATGTCCTCGGCTTCTACCAACTCCACCATCCCAACAATCAAAATGTACAACGCTTTTAGTAACACTGAAAAGTAAATAATGTATTGTCGGACAAAACATACTCTTTTAGAAAAATATGATGTGTTAAGAAGATTTTGATGTTTCAATATTTAATATATTTTTATATTTGTAGGTAATTTTTAATTTTACTAAAAATTGTGTAGTTAATGATACTTTGTAATTTACTCTGTAACTAGTTGAATAATTTTTAATCTTTATTTCAATAAATACTTTTTAGATTGAAGATAATTTTAATAGTTATGTATTGGTCTAAAATATTATATATTTTGAAACAAAATGAGTATTAAATTAAAATTTTGTATAAGCATATCAGACTTTCCTTGCTATATGGGACTCCGTTATCTATTTTACACCTGAAATATTTATTGAGAGCATCCTTAAAATGGCAAGTAAGAAAAAAAATTAAGATATATATTAAAAACCGTCCAAAAAGTTAACTGTGGTTTTAAAGGATACACTTTCTTTTATTCGGAGACATTCAAATCTATTTTTGTTCTTACTGTTTGTATGATTGGTCTTGGCCTAATGTTTGAATTTCCTCTGTGAATATATATGCTAGAAGAAAATGATTAGATAATACCACAACAACAAAAATTAGTTCACAAACTATTATTATATGGTAAAATTTCAAAAATTTGTTATATCATTAAAGTATTTCTGTTCAGCAATGTTCAACATACGGTGACACAGCAACATTACTAGCTAGAAACCATTATATAGGATACATGTTACAGTAGTTTTTGAACAAATTTTAGTTCTGAACATAGGACTCTAGCTACTATGTTAAATTCCAAAAAGATAACAAGATTTAGCTCATATTAATTACGTTAATATTAATTATGTAGAAGCCAATAGATTCTTCTTTCAACCCAAGTCTATTCAAGAAAAACTAACAGATAGCGACGGCTTCTAATTACACTTAGTCATTAAATTTTATAGCCTCTTTCAACAACAAAAAGAAAAGAGACACACAAAAAAAACATGGAATATATAATTCTGAACCATTCATTACAGTTTTCTTTGGACATTTGTATATTCTAATAAACTAGCTACTTGTATTACAGTATTACTCTTAATTAATTAGTGCTCGAACGACAGAACAAGAGATTCTTTTGTGTCGGGTCGGAAAAGCAATAAGTATTAGCCACAATAAGGATTAATACATAATGTTCAAAAAGGATTAATACAAATAAGGTCGAGTGACAAAATATCTAACTGTTAATTATCTTTTTCGCTTCGACTGTTGATTATCTTTATATATTACTAAATACATATTAAAAATATCCCATAATAAAATGCAAACAACAACGATTGGTTAAGAAATGTTTAATTTGCATTGGAGAAAAGGAATAATGGATCATTTCATCCAAAATAGACTGGTAAGTCGCTTCCATTGGCTACATTAGTCCAATAATATTTATTTTTTTCAAACTCTCCACACTGACTTCAAAAAAAAAACGAGAAATATGTACAAGTATTCATATATGGAGCTCTCTCTCTCACTCACTCACACACGCACAAATTGAGAAACTCGGATCAAAGAAAATTAACCCTAAACTCACCCCACCACAAAGATAGGGTTCACAAAAAGTAGTTAACACATAATTACTAGTCATATATGGAGTATTTTTTTTTATATGTTTATACTCAATAATTAAACAGTCGAGGGAGATCCCAGTCATGTGACAATGAGCTAGGTATCATCTCGTAATCAATTTCTAACAGCTGAGGTGGATAAACCCAAAAGTCAGCCGTGTCAGAGAATATGAACTCGTTACTTAGCTGAGTCGAACCATCATAACTTGACCCTAAACTCGGCAGCTCAACAATCTCCCCTAGCTCCTCCGAGGCAGTACCCGAGGAAGACACAAAAGACTCAAGCGATGAGGAAGAAAACGTAAGAGACGAAGAAGGAGAAGACTGAATCATGTCCATGTGTGCAGCTTTGAGAGCTGCGACTTGGATGTCTCGAGGGCTAAGCGAGCTTGGCCGTGGGAAAGAGCCTGCGAGGTCAGGGAAGTTGAGTGTCGCGGAGGCTCCTTTGATGCTTAGAGCAGCTACGTCGTGTGCACGCGCCGCCATCTCCGGTGAAGGAAACGTTCCGAGCCATATACGAGATTTCTTCCTTGGCTCTCTTATCTCTGAAACCCATTTTCCCCAGCTCCTCTTTCGGACACCCCGGTAAACCGGATGCTTACCGGAATCTCTAACCGGTTTGGTCTTGTCTCCCGTGTTCTCTTGGCTCATTGACCTAGTCTCTAAGTTCTTGGACGTGCTCTCTAAAACTATCATTGGTGATCTTGGACGTACTTCTCTTTATACCAAAAACACCAATGGCACATTAACCAGATTTTTTTTTTTTTTTTAGGATTTGAAGGTTTGGGTAATGGAAAGGAATGAGGTTTTGAGAGTTTGATAAAAATGTTATTATATTGGAGAATGAGTTAATGAAGGAAATTGAGAGACATAGTTTGATGGGTGTTTGTCTACATTTTTTGTTCACTCCCTTATTTATATGCAACAATTTGTTTTAGGGTATGGTAGGGTTAAAGGTAGATATGGGACAAAATATTGCACTACAGTGAGTAAAATATAGAAGGACCCACAGGCTGAATTTGATCTTGATGCTCTGAAAAGACGCCTACATGTTTTTTATTAATCATGACAAAAGCATAAATCCATATTTGCCTTTACCAATTAATATAATTGTTTTCACTTTAACAGAAAACAAGTGTATATTTTGGCTTGTTTCTTTTTTCTCTTTACTACTGAGAGTGAGAGATGTGTTTCATTGGAGATTTTATTGAGAAGAATAAAGCTGTGTGCTCTAGAAAGGATTAGCACTAGAGATTGTAATTATTACCATTGCATTTTCAAGCTGGTATTTTAACTATTATTTATACCTAATCAAGTTTTCATGTTTTAATGTTATTTAAAAGTGACTTAGTTGAATAGTCGAACCATTCAACGAAAACATTTATCTTAATTAATAGACTATCCACAAAACTATAAATAAACAAACAAAATTGTTTTAGTAACTAATAATTTTTTCTAGTTACAATACTAAGTTTACAGAACAATCAATGTAATGAATAATAAAGTAAGATAATCACATTTTCAAAAATATAAAAGCATAAAAAGTTGGTTCTTCATTTATCATCATTCATATATTACTCCTATGCTTTTGTTATATGTTTTAGAAAAACAATCCATCATTAATCCATCAGAATTTAATGATTATTCATTAAGAAATCCTATTTAGTTAAAGCGGTTCTACTATTTCATTAGTGCTGTAAGAGCATGATTAACCGAGGTCTTTTAAGGTGAAGTTCTTAATTTTTATAAGAGACATTTCTTAGTTTTTAACTAAGAAAACCTAAGAACCGTCTCTTAAATAAGAACCATAAGAGACGTCTCTTAGCGGGAAAAATGTAAAAAAAAATAAAATTAAAAAAACAAATTTTACGTTAAGAACTCCACCTTAAGAGACCCGAATTAATCATGGCCTAATGCTATTCTTTTACTCAGACATAATGTTGTTCTTCTTTTCTTAAAAGATTGTAATTTGAAATTAAAGGAAATAAGGCCAGCATAATGCAATTACGTAAAAGAGTAGGATCTAAAAAACAAATATGCAATCAATGATCTCGTTATGTTCCTCAAAGCAAATTATTGTTTCCTTTAGAATAAATACTAATATGGAAATAAATAAAAGTTCCCTTTAGAATTTAAGACCATGTCGATATAACGAGATAAATTATTTTGTTGTAGTGCCGAATGCCGACTGAATAAATCTCTTATTATATAATACATGATAGTGATATCTTATTTGAAATTTATGAATTTTTCGTGTTGAAAATGGTGTGTCAACTGTTTTTAGTTATTTTAAGTTTTCAATTCAAAACTACTGTTCAGTTATCAATGGTCGTGATCTCAATACATCATCATGTTTGTCACTACAAAAACATTATCCACATATAGAATTTAAATATTTATTTATATGTTCATATATGTAAATGCATTTCAGGTTCCTCAATATGCAATAAATAGGATTCAGATGAATTTTAAGTTGAAAGCTTAGATTCGAGATTGTAATACTGCAAAGTTTTAAAAGATTTTGAATTCTCAAAAAAAAAGTATTAAAAGATTTTTGCATGCACGTTTCCCATAAACGAGATCATTCATCTTTGCATCTAATTTTATTCCGTTTGGCCAACCTATCTAAAGTGAGAAATCATATAATTTCCGATGTGCTAAACATGTAACTGTTATGATCGAACACCAAAAACTTGTAAATAATATTCATTCCTTTCCAAAATGATGTATGTTTTTAAGTTGTCACACATATTTAAAAATACTTAAATTTAGATTATAAATACATTACCTTTTGTAATTTACTATTTTTTATAATTTTTAGCTAATCAAAATAAATAAACAAAATTAATGTTTTTAAAATCTACAATTTATCATTATTACTTACGTTGGAAATGTAAAATATAGATATTTTATAAAAAATATTTTCTAAAACATAGATCATTGTAACGAAAGGAGTACTTAATATATGCATAGTCAACTGGCTGACCATCTCTGATTGTTTTATAATGTTTTTGACGGTTTGATTCTGGTGTGTAGCATTAGCATTAACATTAGCATATTCATAATATTAAATTATGGAGTATCCACACACCAAAATTTATGTTATTAGTAATTAGCGTACTAAAAACTAGGGTTATTACACTGATAAACCATTTTCACACATGTGAACTCAAATCTCTAAAATGTGTTCGAGTCGTGGCAGAGGTTAGCTTTGAGAATGATTCCAAATATGTACAACTTATTCGAGTTGTCCACAACTTTATTTGTTTAAATTATCTTTGTATGTTTTAAATTTATATTTGATTCTGTTTAAAACAGATTCTAGCGAAAATGAAAAGAAGTTTGTTACGAAATGTTAATATGAACATATATTGTAATTCAAGTAGAAGCAAGGAATGACGTTTTGTGTTCCTGAACCACATCTTCAATATGCATAGACGCATTAAAAATTGTTATTGATACATCTATTACAAACTGAAGTTTTATATAATTGTGGCAACTGGCAATCAAAGTTCTGAAAGTTGTTAGTCGCTAATCATTTGGTGGATGGCCAACTAGCAACTAGACCAACATGTTTATATTTTCTAGTATTTGATGGTTCTATATTATGTCTTTCAGAAATGAGAATCCAAAATGTTGAATCTTATAATTATACGACCCTCTATCACAATATATGGGGTTTTAGAGGAGATGTTTAGGAAATGATCACATAAAAATAGTTGACAAATACTAAGCTGGTCGACGTATATAATAGGATCATAATGGTATGTGACATAAAAAGTTTAAAACACTAGAATCATTTACCTTTGATCTGAAAATTCACAATAAATTTAAATTTAACATAGTATCAAAACTCTTCTGTTGTGATCCAATTATAATGGTTAAAAAATATTTATTATTTCTTTTAAAATGATTTGGTTCAAAATGAACTCATAAAACCTATTATCTAAAAAAACATGTTAAGATTTCACATAATTTTAAAATAAATAAATATATATATATAATATTTGAACCAATTACTGTCAGCTAATATTAAATTAGAATTCAATAATAAATTTAAATTTAATATAGGAATATCATTGTTAAATATTATAATACTTAATTAAAAATGCAATTGGGTGACAAGTGATCTTTAGGTACTTTAAAATGCTATCTATGGTATGTTTCAATGGCCAAGAGAATTTAAACACAAGTTTCAAGCTTGATATTCTTGTTTATAAATTAGCTACGAAACAAATCATGTTCTCCTACTAATTATGTGTAAACTAGAGATCCCTGTTGAGCAATGTGTTCAAAACAAATTAAACTCTGCAGCTCCTATTCAGATCATTATAATTTTCAGTTTGTTTTTGACCCAAAAAAAACATCAATTTGTTTCACCTTCTACTTGGTGATCCTACGCAGTCTTACGATAACACACGTTCAATATCTCAATAGTATGGCAAAACCCACAAACCGAATCTCAAATTACGATTTACAAGGAGAAAGAGTAAGTTTAAACCATCAAACCAAAGCAAGAGAAAAGTAAAATTATTTTCTCTTAACCATAATTATAAACTAAACTAGACACATTTCATGGAGTCATGACATATGGTCTAGGTACTCAGGAGATTTTTTTTTTTGAACAAAAGAAAAGAGAATGAAGATAAAACTACAAGTACAATCTATATATCTAACCAAATTATGAATGGCTATTAATATATTTTTATGTCATATAGTTAGCGACGAAATGTGATTAGATGATGTCTCCATTTTCTTGGGCCAAGCTATTAATATATTTTTATTTTGAATATATAATAATATAATTCTGAAAATATATAATAATGCGAACATGATTTAAGCAAAGATATGTGAAGAAAAAAGGAAGGAGAGAAAGGCATTTTGTGTCGACGAAAGAAAAAGGTTTGATCGATTAGGAAAGCATTGGGAAAAGAACCCAAGTTGTTTGATTTAATTGGCAAAACTGTGGTCCAAGAAACATCTGGAAATGTAGGGCATGCCCATTAGTTCTTTTTTTTAAAAAACTTTTCGAAGGTGTGTAGTCAACGAAACGCGCGTATGGTTGTCGTTTTTAGATCCACTCATATTATGCGTACGTATGGATATGCATGCAACAGTAAAACTACATTATTGCAATTTGTCGAAACTTTCCTACAGGAATTCACCGACCGATGCTGCTATTTGTCGCATAGTATTATAAACTGAAGAACAAAGATCATTCATGTCCAAAGAACTATTAGTGGTAAGTAGTAACACAACCGTCGCTAACTATATGACAATGGTTTTTAAGGTTTTCGTCGACAATATTATTCAGTGAGAAGTTTCATTTATGTTTCTACGAAACTATTCAAATTTGGACCACCAATGACTAAATCTTTGTACTCAATTGTGGATATATGTGAGGTTATATGTTTCTTGATAGATGATGTCTCTATAATTGATTGTAGAAAGAAGTGATAATGACTGATCATCATCACCTTTTACAACATATAACCAATTAGCAGTAAAGACAGCATATTTTTGTGGCGTATAAACTCTAAAATAATGTTTGAAATTCAGTCTGTGATGATGATTTGAAAAAGGAATAAAATGTTTTTTTTTCCATTGTGTAATGTTCATAATAATTTATCTTTTAGAATTCAACTTATACAAGTATACAGTGTTGGAATGAACCATTAAACTATAATTTGTTGCAAATCTCTTCCAACGGAAATCTAACTTTTTTTGTCAATCAACAGAAATCTAACTATAATCTCTTAAACTCTTATTAAATAATCTAAAGTCTTATATATTGACAAATTTTAGTCCAAACTAGTTTCTATATTTGTAGGTAGTGCTTATAGTCTAGAATAATCATCCTCAAAATGCCAAAACTGGTCAAAACAATTTCTTGGCAGAACGATGATTTTTTTAGATGTTACTGGGAATTTAATATATACGACACTGAGTTAAAAATGGTATTTGCCATAAGAATACACTGAATCATGATTTTCTTGCCACCCGTCAGTGACAAATACTTCAATATTAAGTTTAAAAAAAAAGACAAATACTTCAATATTTTCGATACAATAAGCTGTAATTGCTGTACAATTTTCTTGTCGACACGTCTATCGGTATATATATTTTAATAATGAATCAGACATATGTTGTCACGTTTTTCAATTCTGGGACCAAAAGAGATATTATTTGATGAGTCTATTATTTTAGACGAGGATATTCATATGGCCCCCTCAAATTAGTGAAGGTTGATTAAAAACCTTCAAATGAAGAGAGCAGCCTATGAAAATAAAATTATGGAAATAATTTAAGAAGAATTCTTTTATTACTTCTAAAATATACAATAGTTTATAGAATCGATATAATTCTGAAAACGAAGAAATAATGTAACTAATAATAATATAAATAATATGAAAAAAATTCTACTAATCTTTTAAGTGGACTATAAGAGCTTCTCCATGGATAGTTTTAGAACAAGTATTTCAATTTTTAAAAAATTATAAATAAAGGAAAAATAGGAGAGAAAAGCATATGGAGTTCTCAGCAACCATCCAGCTAATTCAAACACTATTGTACAAGTTGACATTCAAGATTATTAGAATGTAAACTTCTAGAATAGTGTTTGAATAGAAGGTTCACCAAATATCTTGGCAAAATATTTGTTAATTATTCTTTTTGGTAATTACATTTGTTAACTATAATGTTCTAAATACATGCTTTATTCTAACAATCTTCAGTTAATATATCGTCTCTGAGCTATTTTTGGACCGCGTGTACATTATGAATTTCACAGAAAACAAATTTCTTAGCAAAAAAAAAAACAGACATTTCTATGTCTATTTTGGTGAAAAGTTAAAACTACTAAAAAGTTGGAAATGATAAAGGTTTTATGTAAGAAACAGACAACATATCAAAAGAAATATGTCTCCAGTTACGTCAAACATCACCATCTCCATTTATTGCCTTCTTCTCTGTATTAGTTTTTTTCCCCAAGAAGGTTATAAGTTACAATATAATTCATCATAGAAAGATGAAGAATATAGTAGGATAGACACTGAGACTGTTTTTTTCCTGAAAACATGGCAGGTTCAGTTCTGCTCTTTGTTTCTCACATGGCACTCTGCTTTGGCTCCTGAATGAAAAATAAGCCACATACTGTATCATTAATTATTCATACCGGTTCAGTCTACTCAATCACAGCCGGTCAAATCCGGATTCACATGTCAATGTAAGAAAAGTTAAGATAATACACCATAGAAGACCTAGTTCAAGAAAATTATGTATCTTTTGTTTTAATTACCGAGATGTAATATTAGTTTTGTCTCATTCGTGATTCGATAATTTGGCTTTTAGACTTTGCCTTGATACTTTTCTAACAAAGGCACAAATTGATGAAAGATAGATTAACAAAAAGAGAAAGAGAGGCCACTTCATTTTTGTGATATGGTTTTTGTAAACTGAATTTTATCAGTAAAAAATGTACAATGAATTGTTTGAATCACAAAAGTTCTAAACCGAAATTTGAAAAACTCGGTTAAACCAAACCGAATGGAGAATCATGTGAAACATATCATACTTCTCAGGCTTGATATGCCACAGAAAATGCTTCTGCACTCTCTTCACTCTCATCTGCATTTGCCTATACCTACGTTCGGATATCGACATCAGAATCCTCTTCAAGTTAGGTATATCTTTCTCCAACACAAAAACCGCAAAAGACTCCCAGTTCAAAACCTCGAAGAAAGGTGGCACAAAGTTATCAGATATGATGACCGGAACACAATCATAGAAAATAGCCTCCACCACTCTCGGGCTGTTTACTTCATACCCTTTGGCGCAAATGCAGTACTTGCTCGTCTTCATGAACTGAAGGTAGTTCTTGTTTCCTTTAGACCTCGGAAGCTTCCCGAATATTTTGAGGTCAGGGTCTTTGTTGTTACCCCAGTATGAGAGTAGAATGGGCCTTAGGTACCCGTGGTCGGGTTTGCCAGCAAAGAAAGCTAGTGTTGGCCTTTTGGACGCAGACTTGCCACCGAGGTTACTTAGTGGTTTCTTGGGATCTCTGACGACTGTCTCGGGTAGAGATGTGTCCTTTCCAAAGACAAAGCCTTCTTTAACATCTGAGTTGCACAACGCCCTTATAGTGTTAGAAAAATGCTTACGTGTCTCCGCTGGAGCCTGAAAATGTAATATAACGACATAAATTTACAAGTAAATGATCTCAATGATCCAACCATTATAATCTTACATAGACAAAGTGTCACAAAACACCGTATAATATTCTAAAAATGATCTCAAAGCTCACATATTTAACTCCATAGCATAACGTGACAAAAAAATGTCACAAAACGACATAAATTTACCAGAGAATGATCTCAAAGATCCAACCATTATAAGAGCATCATTAACCCGGGGTGCTTAGCAAGGGTGCTTGCACTGTTTGCGGGGTCCACTGTGTGAGTGGACCCCGCAAACAGTGCAAGCACCAGTTCTAAAAGTACTTAAATAAGCACTCCTTTTCTGTTGGTTCTTGCACTGTTCACGGATCCCACTGACACGTGGCGTCCCGTGATTGGTCTGTTTTTAATTTTTTTTTTTTTTTTAAAAAAACAAGAAAAAAAAAAAGAAAAACCCAAAAATAAGCACCCCAAATGGGGTGCTAGGGTTAAAGATGGCCTAACCTCACATAGAAAAATATCACAAAAGACCATATACTAATCTCAAAACGATCTCATGGCTCACATTATTTACAACTTACATAGAGCAATGTCACAAAAAGACTATACGTTTTTAGAAAAATGATCTCAAAGATGCATCTATATAACTTCATAGGGAAACCAGAAAATGTCTACAAACATTCTCATGAAAAAAGAGGAGAAGACGTTACGTACCCAGTCATGGCACGCTGCAAGGAAATGATCAGCTCCTGAAGTTCGATTCCAAAAAGGATATTTTATGGAAATGAAGTCAATGTAGTCTTTTAGATACTTAATGAGATTGCGATGACTATGGGAGTCCTTTACATATAGAGTCTCCTCGAGCATGGTGGAACTGAAGGGTAAGTAGAAAAGATGAGCTTTCGCAGCGTCCTTTGTGACAAACTTGTTGTTGGACTCAATAAATTTCATAAACCAGCCTTCGGATGCATATATCCCTCTGAGTATAGGAGTGTGCATGATAGGTTTATCTCCTTCTTTGTATACATAAACCTTTAACATCCTCTCCATCATCTCATAGCTCCTGATGAATCCAATATAAGCTCAAGTTAGTATCAGTATATGAGCTTTGATGCAAATAAAAAAGACTCACCGTTTGAAGATGGAGACATTGCGGTAAAGAGGAGCGTAGAGGAGAGGGTCTTTGTTATCAATTGGTGCATTCTCAATCTCATGCTTTGCTTGTAAAAGCTCTAGGTCAGGCTCAGTAACCCACTTTGGTTTCTGAAAATAAAAAAGATTAAACATGTTATAATACTAATGCTATCTTTTTAAGTAAGAATGTAACAAAACAAGATCATGATGTACCTTTGCAAGACGATTATGAGAGATACGGTTTCGACGCAACTGCTTGCTCATCTTGGATATTGACATCACTCCAGAGTCAGGCATTGCGTTCTCCTTTATGTCAGGTACAAATTTCACAAGAGGAGAAGCTTCACCAACTTTTGTTTTAGTTGCATTATTGTCATGTACTTGAGTAGTTGTAGGCAATGTTCCATTCTTCTCTACTGGAGACGGTTTTAAACTAGGCAATGCAACCGGTCCTGCTGCACTAGCAGCAGGCGCGGTTGCATTTTCCTTTAGTGGAGACAGGTCTGAAGTAGGTAATGAAGCACTGGGAGCAGTCGCGTTTCTGCTGCTATTAAGTATCTGATCAACCTCAACTTCCTTGTCATCTCCCTTGGAACCTTTTGAAGTGGAACTACTTGGGATAAAGGTCGGAGCCATAGCTGGAGGCAAGTTACTATTATGATGCTTACGGTCTCCTATAAGTGAAGTTGAGTTTCTTGAAACGGGCATCTTTGTGGAAGAGAAGAGGGAGGAGATAGAGTATGGTAACTCGACATATTGGAAGGTGACAATGAGAGAAAATGTGAGTCCCAGTATCAATAGAAGACGTCTACTTTCTACAATCCATAGCCATGGAAGAACATGCCTCATTTTCAGGCCCTGATATTAAGTTTACCTATCACACATAATATCTAATGTTAAACAAGTCATATGAATCAATCTAATATGGTCAACGTTTGAACCGGTTCAATTAAAACCCAATAAAAATAGTGAATTACAGAGCTAATTTGAAGCCAGAGGAAAGTCAAAGCGTTGTCACTCAAAAGTAAATTTTAAAGAATTAATAACCGTAATACAATATGATTCTGGATTCTGATATGGTCAAACGTCTTAACTTTGTAAATAAAAGACGCAATTGACCGAGACAAACCTAGTAACTTAAAGTGCATGTAATGATTTCTCACGAACTATCATCCGAATCATTACATTAGTTTTTCATCTCTTTAGAAAACATCATTGCATGCAGTATGATAAAGATGATACATATTAATTGATCTACCTCACCATGAACAGATATATATATATATATATAGAGAGAGAGAGGGTTTGAAAAGCTTACAAAGTTGATGGGGAAGTCAAGCAAAGATCAAAAGAGGCATATGGAGTTGTGATGATTGAGCTTGATCAGCTTCTTGTCACTACAAGAGTCACCAACAGAACAGTAAACCCCCAAGCGAAGACGAAAGAGATGAAAAAAAAAAGAGAAAAGAGGTTTTCACGAGAAAATTGATTATTGTCGGATTTTCTTCCTTACGTGTCTATGCAACTATGCTGGTTCGCTGTTTACGAGAAACCCAATAAATCCTTTGGAATCCAATAACCCATTATTAGAGTATTATGATAAAAGTAGAGGGTACTTTCGGAATTTGATCCCCCACGCTTTGATCTCTTTCTTCTTTCAAAGTTTTTTACAGTGTTTGGTTCTGTCATATATACCAAAGAAATAAAATGCTTCTTTACAATCGTGTATAAATTTCAAGTGATATTGATGGGACGGATCCGGATATTCAGAAAATTTAGAGTATCTGAATTCAGATTTGGATTTGTCAGATCTGTGATTTTATTATTTTGATCAAGATTTATACTTTTCGGATATGCGAGATTTAGATATTCGTCTAAATATTGTGATATCCGTGGATATTTATATTGAATTTGTAAAAAATAACTAAAAAAATAAAAGATATTTTAAGAATCCAATTTTTTTTTTAAAAATACATAAACTAAATATTTATTAAAAAAATAATAAATATACATGCCATATAATATTATTAAAATTAAATATTATAAAATTTATATTATGCTTAAATATTAATATATCAAATAAAATTATTAATAAAATTAAAAATTTATTATATTTTTGTAAAAGGATTTGGATCCGGATATCCGGATCCAAAAAATTAAAATATTCGGATCTAGATTTGGTTTGGATGGATCCAGATCTTATTATCTGAATTTGGATATGAATACCCTGGATATCTTATTTTTAGAGGAGATATTGGATTGGATCCGGATCCGACAATAATGCTCATGCTTACCAAGTGCTACGGTATAGAGGCTAAACCTAAATTTCCCTTGCATTCTTTCAGTAACCATACGATACAAATATGAGAAAAAATTGATCAAATTGAATCGAAGCAAACCAAACCGAATGAATTGGACCAAAGTATATATTACGAGTATTTAGCTGTTCTTTTGTAATTATTATATATATGCGGTCCTCGTACCAATAAACAAAGTGGAATGGAGAAGAGTACCCCGTTGCGGCATCACATCTTCGTACTATTATCGAAAACGATACAACATGTATTGAAATCCGCTTGACATTTTGTTATCCTTTGCAGGGGCAGTACTGTGGTCGCAGCAGCAATAAATATTTACATTCAACTATTTTATCGAGATATGGAAATCGTATTTATTGTTTCCTAACCGAAAACAATAAAATTTACTTTGTAATGACAACACAAGAACAATAAATGGAGCTTTGTATATGAAAATGAGAAAGTTCCACGAAAAATATTGAACACATAGAAATATTGAAATTGTATATTTTCTTATTTTATAAAGATCTTTCTATTCCAATACGAATATTTTCTTATTCCCAAAACGTTAAGGATTAGGTTTTATGCCGTCTATCGTTCTTGTATACTAATGCTTGTAAACATATTTTCAAAATAATTTAAAATCGACTAACCAATAATTTTTTTTTTTGAAAACTAACCAATATAACTTTCTTTATTTCGAAATTAATTAATTAGAATTACAAATCATTTATTTTATTTCCTAAACTTAGATAATCATTTACTAATTATTCAAACGTCAACAACTATTTAAACGTGTATGAAACTGATACCGGTACGCAAAGGTCACCGGAGAAGCTGGTGCCGTCTTGAACATCACCGTAGGAGCTGGGAAGACCGGTGGTGGAGAAGGAGGAGGAGTTAGAGCTGTCGGCTACGGCGGTGGTTGTGTAGGCACCGTTGGAATCAGCAATGACATTGTATTCCACGTCATCATCGTTAGAGAAGTCGACCAAGAGGTCATCGACGGCGAAATGGTCCGCTGTGTGGAAGAATTCATGAGCTTCTTCTTCCATGAAGTTAATAGGTTTGGTTTTTGTCGGTGAGGTTGTTACGATGAAGCTCTCGCCGGAGCTCTTTTAGAGAGAGTGAGAAGAGGAGAGAGTGGAGTTAGGGGTAACGTGAGTTTAAAAAGGAGTGAAGTTAGAGAAATGGGTTTCTATTGGGAGAAAAACTTTTCCTTTTTTAATTTTTTTGTTAATCTTTTTTAATTATTTCAGTTTTATTGCGTTAGAAGGGGACAAGAGATACATGTAATGTAATCCGAAGGTTACATATAGTATTATGGATCGAATCAAATATCCGTTTTAAAAAATATATGTATTTGTGATTTGCTTCGTTTCTTACAAAAATTATATATTAGTGTTTGTGTTGCTTCATAAAATTACGAATACCTAGATTTTTCGGTTCGAAACAAATAATGAATTAAACAAAATTAAGCATATGTGTAGAGATGACCGGAAAAAATGACATTAATCATTTAGTTTGTAATAATTATTTCAAGTCACGTAAAAATATTAGGACCGGTCATGGATGAATGGATTTACTCGTATAATGAATGTTGTTGATAAAAGAAATCGTACAAAAATATATAGAAAAATCACCATTTCCAAACCCATTTGCTTTTGCGGATATCAACAAAGGTCTTAAAATCATCCTTGTCCCTCATGGCCTTCCTCAGATAGAAACCATCTCTCTTAGCTACCCAAGTGCACTCATCTCCTACGAATCCGCACTCCCTCCGAAACCCACTTCGGACAGAGAACACCGTCACCACTTCTTGGCTCGTTGTTCCAAACCCGCTTCTAAACTTGCACCGGAACTCAGTCTTCTGGAACGGCCACATGTTCATTGTCGTGAACTTCCACACCCGTGACTCCATTGGCTTTATCACGTCCCACCCTAGGTCGTCCTCGTTCGACCAGCATCGCACGGACAGCTTCGCTTTCCGGGCAGCCACCCCTGAGATTTCATTCCTGAGTTCTAGATGACCTGCCTTTGTTGATGTTGGTAACAATGCTACGGCCAAAACCGCAGCAATGATGAAGCACAAGCCTTGGTTTCTCTCCATTTTTTGGGTTTCTTGAATATTGTTTTCGTCGAGTCTTGAACATTTTGGAACAGGTGGAGGTGTGTCCTATATATAAAGTGTCCATTATATGACAACTAGCTAGACCGTTACTGTTGCCGCTGCCATATTTAGAAGTACTTGAAAGTTTTTTTTTTAATCTATTTTTGGAGATAAAACAGAGAACAAATCCCAAAAGTTGAGAGATGAATTGTGCTGTTTCAAAAACTTTGACCACAATCGTCATCATCCTCTTTGAAATTGTTATCACATAGTCTAGAACGTTCTGTTTAACATGAATGTTATATCATTTTGTTCATTGTATTAGTCACATGTTAATAGATATGTTGTAACAATTCCACATAAAACGCGCAATGGCTTGTCTTAAACTCGTAATAT
>CAJHQQ010001585.1:0-90710 GCA_905132885.1 Moricandia moricandioides
GACGACCCATAACTTTTGGCCCGACCAAGAACCAATCGACCGGCCCAATTGGAGAGAGAGAAAGTCGGCCACATGTTTTCCTTTTCTCATTAGTCTTTGGTTTTCCTTTTCCTTGTTGGATTATGAATTGTTATCTTTCCATTTATCTTATGACGGTCTATTTGTAACTCCCTATATATATAAAGGGAACCTCTATGTAGATTATCAATAAGAAGAATACACATTCCCCCGATTACTTTTACAACACGTTATCAGCACGATTTGTCTCTCTAAAACCCTAAGCTAAAATATGATTTCCATAAACTCAATACTCAACCGTCGACGAACCCTAACCCTAATCTCGTGATCAAAGCTTTTGCAACAAAAGAGATCTGATCCTCTCTCTCTCTCTACAATCGGACAAACCCTAGGCAATTCGATACACAACAAACCCAATAGAAAATTTATCCGATATCAACCAAGCATCCAATCCGATAGCGACCAGCTCGATAGCACCAAGCTCACCACCCGATAGCAATCAGCTCGTTCCAGCTCACGATCCTCCCAATCTCGGTGGTCCATTCAACCCGACTAGAGGTTTACGGTAAAACCCTAAACCTAATTTAAAAAATCCGATATTACAACCTTGCTAGGTTGATGGATAGGATAGAGAACATAACCATGATCATATAGGACTCACATCCATTGATTGCTTGATTGTTTTGATTGATTGTTTAAATATAATCACATAGAAACCGGGTGCTAGGTTGTTAATCTACATATGTTTTAAACCCTAAACAAATATAAACCGCATGGATGCAAGCCACATGCCATGCACGATTCAAAACCCTAAACCTAAAATCGAATCTTTGATTGTTTGATTGATCTTTTTGTTTTGAAAAGTTAAGGTTGTTGCTAGATTGATTGTCCATTAAAATAGATTGCTTGATCACATATAAACTACTTGTTAAGATTGTTAATAAAATCAATTGATTGCTTTGAATGAAACCGACCACATGGACCGATGGGTTGATAGACATGGGCCGATAACTTGATAAACCTGATCCGATAGGTTGATAGATTTATTCGACCACATGACCCGATTGTTGCTAGATTGATTCGACCACAATACTTGTTAGGTTGATAGATTGCATGATCCGTTAGGTTGTTAGTATGATTGATTTGAATTGAGGTTAAGACTTGCATCATACTCACACTGGCCGAATGGCATTGCATCACCCATAACCAAATTGAACATTGCCTTGACTGCAATTACACTTAGAAACTCTTATGCTAGGTTGATAAAAACCTGTTTTGGACGAGAGGCTTCGTTGCATATTTGCTTTGCTTATATTGATTGCATAATGAATGGATTGATTGCATATAGAAACCGTTTGATATAGGATATCATGAATAATCGTTTGAACTGATTGTCTTGAACACTTCTGAATTCTAAAATCTAAAATCATATGATCCCAGATGTCGAAAAATAAATAACTTGGAATGTGTTGCCCTAAATCTCTCTGGAGATAATTACCTTCAATGGGCGCTTGATACCAAGATCAAGATCATCCTAAAGTCTAAAGGGCTCGGTGAAAGTATCATAGATGACAATAATGTCAGTGAGAAAGATCGATACAGAGCCATCTTAATAATACGCCATCATTTGGTGGAGAGTCTCAAAGACCAATACCTGACGATTGAAAATCCACTGGACCTTTGGACAGAGCTAAAAAGCAGATATGATCACCAAAGAACGGTGATCTTACCAGAGGCTCTATATGATTGGAGAAATCTCAGGATCTAAGACTATAAGTCTGTGGACGAATACAATTCAACACTGTTTAAGATTGTTTCAAAATTGAAACTGTGTGGTGAGACCATTTCGGATAAGGATATGCTTGAGAAAACCTTTTCCACTTTCCACACAAGCAATGTGTTATTACAACAACAATATCGTGAGAAAGGCTTCACGACTTATGCTAATATTATCTCTTGTTTGTTACTTGCTAAACAAAACAATGAGTTACTGATGAGAAACAGTGAGATGAGAACCTCCAGGATCCACACCATTACTTGAATCACTTGTAGCCACTGAAGCCCATAAAGAGGCTTATCACGTCCAACCTAGTGGCCAACACGACTGCAGTCGTGGAAAATGGTATGGACGTGGCCGCAATCAAGGTTTGTTTGGCCGCTGGCGAGGAAACCAGAATGATGGCCGAGACCATTATGGTGGATCCAGTTACGGCCGTGGTCGAGGTAGAGGCTGTGGTATCATTTCTAAACCACATGGTCCGACCACAAGCAACAAATCAGTGTGCCATAGATGTGGGATGAGTAATCATTGGGCAAAGACATGTAGAACTCCTAAACATCTTTGTGATCTCTATCAAGAGAGTTTAAAGGGTAAGAACCCTGAAGCCCATATGATAATCCAAGATGGTGAAAATGACTTTGATCATGAAAATGATGATCTCCTAGAATATGAAACTTTAGATTGTCTTAAAGACTGAAGAATGATTTCAACATTTGTGTGTTCTTTGCTTGTTATTTGCTTTGATATTTTGATTTGGTGTTTTTCATTTATATGTTGTCATTTCTTGAAACTTGTTTTGTTAAAACTTAATAATAAATGATCGAGGCCAATGCCACATTTAATAAAACAGCCATCGAAAATTTCACTCTATGGCACAACCGACTTGGCCATCCCGGTTCGACCATGATGCGTAAAATGATCTCAAACTCCAGTGGCCATACACTTAAATAAAAATGAATCATCCCTAAACACTTAACATGTGTGGCATGTTCACAAGGGAAACTAATCGTTAGGCCATCACCAGTTAAAGTGACAAAGGAAACAATAAATTTTCTGGAAAGAATACAAGGAGACATTTGTGGACCAATTCACCCACCTTGTGGGACATTTCGATATTTCATGGTCCTAATTGATGCATCGACCAGATGGTCGCATGTTTGTCTCCTATCGACCCACAACTTGGCATTTGCAAGATTGCTGGGGCAGATAATTTGATTGAGAGCACATTTTCCAGATTTTCTTTTGAAGACTATGCGTCTTGATAATGCTGGTTAATTCACTTCTCAAGCGTTTAATGATTATTGTATGTCCATGGAGGTGATTGTGGAACACTCCGTGGCACATGTACATACACAGAACGGCTTAGCCGAATCATTTATAAAACGCATACATCTCATAGCTCGACCATTACTCATGAGGTCGAGACTACCAGTTTCAGCATGGGGACATGCGGTCCTTCATGCAGCCGAGCTTATACGCATCAGGCCATTAAGTGAACACAAATATTCCCCATCACAATTACTAACGGGTCGAGAGCCAAACATCTCCCATCTCAAAACGTTTGGTTGTTCCGTTTATGTTCTAATTACTCCACCATAGAGAACAAAGATGAGACCTCAAAGGAGGATGAGAATATATGTTGGATTTAATTCCCCCACGATTATTAAATACCTTGAGCCAACTACGGGTGATTTATTTAAGGCCAGATATGCGGATTGTCATTTCAATGAATCTGAACTTCCAACATTAGGGGGAGATCAAAAGTTGGTAAAAGAAATAACATGGAATTAAACATCCTTAACATGACAAGATCCTCGGACTCAAGTGTGTGATCTTGAGGGCCAGAAAATAATACATTTATAAAAGCTAGCTAATCAATTGTCAGATTCCTTTGCTGACCCGAATAGAGTGACTAAGTCACATATACAAGCTGCTAATGCACCAATTAAAATAGATGTCCAAGAGGGACACAGTCAAGTGGCTACTGAGTCTATGACACGTCTAAAACGTGGTAGAACAATTGGCTCCAAAGATAAACAACCTCGGAAAAAGAAAGATGCATGAACCGAGATTGGAACCCCTGACATGGATGCGGCCGATCTTACCTGAGATGTGGCCGCACCCGACCCAAAGTCTTTGGACGTGGTCGATGGTCCGGACGTACCAAACAAGGATGCTCGGGACGACTTGCTTCATGGTACTGATGGTTCAGATAATAATGAGATCTCGATAAATTATGTCTTGTCTGGAATGAAATGGAATAGAAGAGATGTCGACATCAATGATATATTTGCATATACTGTAGCACTTGAACTAATGGATAATGAGGACCATGAACCCACATCTATATATGAATGCATGCAAAGAGTCAGATTGACTTAAGTGGAAAGAAGCCATAAAAGTGGAGTTAAATTCATTAAAGAAAAGAGGTTTTTTTGTTCCTATAATCCGAACACCATATGATGTGAAATCAGTTGGACACAAATATGTCTTTGTGAGGAAAAGAAATGAACATGGTGAGGTCGTGAGATATAAGGCACGACTCGTTGCACAAGGATTCTCACAAAGACCAGGAATCAATTATGAGGAAACATATTCCCATGCGGTGGATGCAACTACTTTTAGATTCCTGATAAGTCTGGCCATAAGAGAAAACTTAGACTTGCGGTTAATGGATGTTGTAACCTCATACTTATATGGTCTACTGGATAATGACATCTATATGAAAATCCCAGAGGATATTGAATTGAAAAACAAAGAGAGATCTTGAGATCAACACTGCATAAAGTTGAACAAATCACTATATGGACTGAAACAATCCGGCCGGATGAGGTACAATAGACTAAGTCAATACCTAGTGAAAGAAGGATATAGAAATGATCTGATCCGTCCATGCATATTCATAAAGAAATTCGAAAATAAGGGCTTTGTGATTATAGCAGTGTATGTTGATGATTTAAACATCATTAGAACCTCTGTGGAAATTGTCCAAACAGTTGAATATCTAAAGAAAAAATTTCGAAATGAAAGACCTAGGCAAAAATTTTTTTTTTTTGTTAGGGATTACAACTTGAGTACATAAATGATGGAATCCTTGTGCATCAAATGGCATATACAGAAAAGGTACTCAAGAGACTTAGCATGGCTGAGTCTCACCCATTATCTAGCCCTATGGTCGTGAGGTCCCTCGGTCCGGACACTGAGCCATTTCGTCCCAAGATGGACAATGAGGATGTCCTTGGTCCCAAAGTGTCATATCTTAGTGCCATAGGAGCATTAATGTATTTTGCAACTCACACTTGGCCTGATATATCCTTTGCCGTGAACCTACTATCTAGGTTTAGCTCTTGTCCGACCAAAAGGCACTGGGACGAGATTAAACTTGTTCTTTGTTATTTACAAGGAACTAAAGATTTAGGTTTGTTTTATACTAACTATAACAAAGAAAGTTTAGTTGGTTTTGCTGATGCAGGTTATCTATCTGATCCGCACAATGCTTGTTCATAGACATGATATGTTTTCACACATGGAGGTACGGCCATATCATGGCGTTCCATGAAGCAGAGGATCACAACTACTTCATCCAAATATTCGGAAATCTTGGCTATTCATGAACCCAGCCGTGAGTGTGTATGGTTGAGGTCGATGACTCAACATGTACGAGCTGATTGTAGTATTACCGAAGACAAGGGACAAACCGTGATGTTTGAGGACAATGCAGCATGCATCGCTCAGCTCAAAGACGGGTACATCAAAGGAGATAGGACGAAGCACATTTTTCCCAAGTTCTTTTTCACCCACGAGTTACAGAAAGCCGAAGAGGTCTAAGTGGTTCAAGTACGGTCCATTGACAATTCAACCGACCTATTCACTGAGGCATTACCGACCTCGTCATTGAAGAAACTCATACATCAGATTGGGATGCGTCGACTGAAAGACCTTCAGTGATGCATTCATCAGGGGGAGTGGTATGGTTGTACTCTTTTTTTCTTACTTTGGTTTTATCCCAAAAAGGTTTTACTGGTAAGGTTTTTACGAGGCAACATGTTAGCATATCATTAACCCTGAAAGGTTATGGCGTCCAAGGGGGAGTGTTATAAATCATATGGTGGACGACCCATAACCTTGGCCCGACCAAAAACCAATCGACCAGCCAAATTGGAGAGAGAGAAAGTCGGCCACATGTTTTTTTTTCTCATTAGTCTTTAGTTTTCTTTTTCCTTGTTGGATTATAAATTGTTATCTTTCCATTTATCTTATGACGGTCTATTTGTAACTCCCTATATATATAAAGGGAACCTCTATGTCGATTATCTATAAGAAAGAATATACATTCCCCATTACTTTTACAACATTTACAATATTTTCAACAAAAATTTGTCGAAACTTTTTCCCGACCAGAAAACATCGTTTCTTTTTGAGGTCACTAGTTTTGTAGGGAATATTTTGCAACGAGCCATGATTTGTTGGGATATTTTCCCGATGTAGTTAGTTTGGTTTTTACCGACAAATTTAACAGTATTTTCTTATGGCATGTTTCATCGATTTTTCGTTAAAATGTATTCGTCGGAAGTTTGTAGGTAATAAAGAATTCTTCCTAACAAATTTATATTTGATGAGATAAACCAGACGAAACACTTTATCAAGAATTTCTCAGAAATTACCTTTACATATGAATTCCCGTCAGATTTATCCATCGGTACTCATTTGTTTTCTTGTAGTAAAAGAAATATGTCTTGACCAAAGACCATTAGTTTAACTGGAAAGGACCCCGGTCATTGTGTTACAAGTCTTAGTTTGAGTGGTAGCTGGGACGAAACCAATATTACATGGTGTAATTTCGAGCTTGAGGGGATTAAGGCTTTGGCCCGAACCTCCTAGTAATTAAAAAAAAATAAAAAAATACGTCTTATAGCTAGAACTCCAACGACCACTTTAATGCCAATAATTTTTTGTGTAAATTTCTCAAATATATCTTTTTATTAAAAAATAGACTTAAAAAAATAATTAAAATAATTTTTTTTATTTTAAAAAATCATTTTTTTTTAATTTTAAATTCACTTCCAAAATCACACCCAATAACTATAAACCCTAAGTTTAAATTAATTAAACCAAAGAGTATAAATGTATATTTACAACTTTTAATAAAGTTTATTTTGATATTTTTTTTTTTAAATATTATTTTGGAGACAAAAAATTTTTAATGTCTATTTTAATCTTTATCTCTTAATTTTAAATAATATATAAAAATATGGAGAAAGAGCATCGCCTTGACGTACACACCATTGAGGTGATATTTTTTTCCTTGTTGTATTTCATTAATTAAGACAGAATATTGAAATGCGGATTCTAAAGCCATTATCCAACTGATCCAAGTTCTGAAAAACAGAAAGCTCGCATCGTATATTCCAACAAGTTCCATTTAGCACGATCATAAGCTTTCATAGCCTCTACATTTTAACTATTAATCAAATTTTAATAAATATTCAAATTAACATTTAAAATAATTTCTAGTTAGAATTTCAACTACCAAAATTCTAAAACCACGGCCTAAAACGAAATGTTTTACCAATCAGAACTATTGTCTGCGAAGTTTGAAGGCTGGCTTCAGATGAGAACTCATTTTTTTTTTGTAACACTCTCAAATTTTATAAATTGCGGAAACAACAAAAATCTTCAAGTTTAAATGTTCAGAATTGGTGCTTTCTCTGCCGGACAACTTTTGGATTAACAAAGACGTGTACGTAGCTTGTAGTTTTGTCTATTTCTTTGTTTCGTGCTGTAACTTTGCTATTACGTGTAGTTTTTGTTTTTGTTAAATCACAAAATCGTATAAAATTTATATTTTACTCAAAACGCGTAAATGCTCTCTCCCTTTTGCTAGCTCCTTTGAGCTTCTTGTAAAACAAACGTTTCTGTTCTTTCATAATCTCTTAATAACAATTGTTGGAAGCACTTTATGTTGCATGATAATATATAACACCTTCATAAGCTTGTGGATTTTGTAAATTGAAGAACTATGACATGAACTAAATCACATAGTACATCAAAGATTATCTCTAGAAAGATATGTATATTTACTAGTATTCTTTTGAAATGAACTTACAAATATCTCTTTAAATAGGACTTGAATAAGACCACGACTTTCTTGACTTGTTACTCTAGCCTCACACGTTCTAAAGTCGAATACAATACTTTAGAACCTCTCTTTTTAGTCCTTAGTACTTTCACTTGTTTACAAGCTTAGGAAACTCACTCTTATGATAAGAATACAATTTTGGTGTCAACCCTGATACATAGGTTGTATGTGACTATATATACTCTATAGCCAAGTCGGCTAACCTAGCTTATCTACCCAATATTTACCAAATCCCCATTTATGATAAGTTCCCTAAAAACTGCTATTAAGCCTTTAAGAACTTCTCATCGTGAGATCTCTCTTCTCCAAGGTGAATCTCCTCAAGCTTGCTCTCCAAGATGTCTTCTATAAACTCTGACTTGGCCACCAATCAACTCTTCAAGTCTTGCTCTTCACTTCGTTTTGTTCATCCGCATGCATGCTTGCTGACGCAGACTATGCTATACTTGTTGCTTTACTTGCGTCGGAATCAGAATGTCCACGTGATCTTTGCATCTTCAATCTCTCCCTTTTTAGCTTTGGATGCTCCTCAAGTATCTGCACAAATCCACTCACACAATCCAAACATATCTAGACACATATATCCTCAATAATACGTGCATTGAGAAAATTAAAATAGTTCAAGACATGTGAGCTAAGAGTTGAGAGAATTACAACACCAAGAAAAACAAAAACCAACATTTTTCTGTCTCTCACTCCCCCAAAAACATAGACTCATGAAACTCAGTGTTTCTCCCCCAGAAACTAAGCCCCCTGAGTTCCATCTCCAGCTGATCCTTTCGGATTCTATGCCTCATCTCCCCCTGCTTGAGAGCATTCAAGGTCAAAAAATTGAAAGATCTGGACAAAATGAACTAGACAAAAACTTACTTGGATGCATCATTCGAACTATCTAAGTGACTACAGTTGTCAAGGAAAAATCACCAACCTCGTATCTTTCTTACCCCCTTTCTTCTGAAATACTCTCAGATTCAAAACTTGTAAGTAGATCATCTCTCCTACATTGACTCGAACTCCATGAAACATCTTATAGATAAGTAAAGCTCGTTTAACGGACACATGATTCTTGTGAGATTATGGGAATCAATTGTAGCCTGCTATCGTGACCAATGCAGCTTTTCTTGGAGAAAGAGGTTTGGCCGTCATAACTTTCATGCCTAGAATTCCTTCAGTCAAAAGTTATGCCAATTCATCACTGGAAACAACATCAATGGCTTCTTCAGCCTCTATCTCATCCTTTTTAAGTTCCTCCAGATCGAGATACTTGTTGATCACCGTGGGAGAGAACTCAAATTTCAGACCCCTAACCAGAACTTCCACTTTTTCTTTAGAGGCACTTGTTGGTTCTCCAGGAAACCCTGAATAGAATTCTCTGACAATTTCCGGGATGTATCCTTCTAAACCCATAACCATTTTATCAAGATTCTCCTTCTTAAATATCTCTAGATAACCCCACATATCATCAGCCTCTAAATTCACCATTCTCTCAGGAATTAATTCTCGAAAAGAAAAGATTTTATTCCTCTGCTCGATTATGAGTTCCAACTTGACAGCTTTCCGAGAGGCTGTTACAGATGAACCTCCTATAGTGTCTAATCTCTTGGAGGCCCGTGTTGTTTTCTCTGATATATTTGGCTTCTTTGTTGACTTTGATCTTTTGGGATTGCTCCTTTCTATTTTGGGCTTGGCCTTTCTTTTCTTCTCCTTGACCTTTTTCTGGATGTCTATTAGACGTTCAACATCCTCGACATCAATTTCTTCAAAACTTTCTGACTCTGTCTTCTCAGAGTCAATTTTCTCATCAGATCCTTCATCAGAGGATACGTCTATCTTCTTTCCACGTGCCCTTCTGATTGATTCACTAAGACCTCTGATATTCCTTACTTCTCCTGAAGTCTTCTCTGGGATAGGTTCATGAGCGTCAACACGATTAGATTCTTCTTCTTCTTCCTCTTCCTCTTCCTCTAGATTTTCTTCGGCTTCAATTTCCTCTGGGTCTGAGCCAGCTTCTTATTTAGAGCCAAACTTCTCTGATGTGGTTGTGAACGCATCAGATCTGGGTTCTTGAGAGGTCTAGCTCCCTTATGGAGTTTTCTGCTCTTCATCTTCATCGGAGTAATCGACCAGGCTCATTGATGGTGGTGGTGATGCCACAACTTGCTTCTTGGTTGACACAGAGGCTTTATCATTCTTTCTTTCTTTCTTGAGAGAGAGAGAGAGAGAGAGAGAGAGTTTTCTTGCTCTAGAAAGCTTTTTGGTCCGGAGAGCAAAGAGAGTTGAGAGAGAGATGTGTGGGCGCCTAGGGTTTATCAAGGGATAACAATTTCCCTTTTGTGGTTCACCACCGCATGACTTCCTTATTCTCCATATCTCACATTTTCTCATAAATGGAAGTTTTTCAAATTTAAAAATTTGAAATCTTCGATTTAATCCCACACGATCTCTCTTTCCTTTTATCTTGCCTTGTCATATCTTATATCTTTTGACTTGATTGTGCTGAATCTTCCCTGGGCTGTTGCCACACTCACTGACATAGGTTTTTAGCTTACTCAAGGACTTATGCTGACACACCCACATAGGCAGAAGAACATTTAGTACTTAGAATACACAAGCAGTGAGAGAACACATGTCACATATCAATAATTCAAAATTTTTATTTGACCACAACATAGATTTAAGGTGAATATTTATTTTTACCTATTTCGTTGCAACTATTCATCTTGTGATCCAGGGAATGACATAGCTTCTGCTACAGTTGCACCCTTTGCTCTTTTTAAATCGCGATATGGTCATTTAGTCTTTTGTGTCTAGCTTTCGCATGAATATGTTTTCATCAGTTTTGACTCAGTTTTCAACCTTTATTCGTCATGAGGAAGCTTGAGGATTGGATTTCTTTTCCTTCTCCTTTTTCTTTTTCTTCTCTTACTCGTACCCCTTTTTTGATGTTAGGGCACAAAGAGTTTTCGTCTTCTTTTCTTTTCAACCTTTTCTTTTCTTTTGCTTCCTCTATGAGAAACATGTATCTTTTGGAACATGACGGCATATTCGGTAGCTCTTTTCCACTTAGACTTTTTGGTGCAAGACAAAATCTAAACTCTGTGTGCAACTGCACCAGCTCTTCCGTCAACCCTGTACACTTAGAAAAACTTGTTGCATCTCACAAACCCCAATAGAATTTAGAAGAGTAACAAAACGGTTAAAGTCTAGTGGTTTAGTGAATAGATCTGCTAATTGTAATTCAGTCACTACTTGTTGTTCATTGACTAATTCTCTGATGAAGTGGTATCAGATGTCAATGTGTGTGCTTAGTTCTCGATTGTTGTACTGGATTTTTCGAAATGTCAATTGCACTTGTGTTTTCATAGTAGACCAGAAACGATCTTGAGTCCAATCCATAGTCAGCAGACATTTGCTTCATCCATATAAGCGGCGTGCAGCAGCTTCCCATTGCAATGTACTCACCCTCTGTTTTAGATAATGACACATAATTTTTCTTCTTGCTTAGCCATGCAACCAGATTATTTCCTAGAAAGAAATAACCTCCACTCATACTCTTCTGTTCATCTGTGCTTCTGGCCCAATCTGCATCACAGTATCCAACAAGGTTTGCGTTTGACCCTTTAAAGTAGTATATGCCCAGGCTGATAGTCCCTTTGACATATCGAATGAGTCTCTTGGCTTCTTCTAGATGATATTTCTTAGGTTTTTCTTGGTATCTTGCAAATATCCCATCACTCAAGATCAGATATGTTCGACTTATTGTTAAGTACAGTAGACTACTGATCATTCCATGATACAACTTTTTGTCAATAAGTTCACTAACTTCATCTTTAGAGATCTTGTTTGACGTACTCATGGGCGCCCTTGCTTCTTTGCAATGATCTAGATTAAACTTCTTTATCTGAGATCTTGCATATGTACTTTGAGAGATGAACACTCCATCACTTATCTTTACTAAAATGATTGAGCCAAGTTTATATATTGTATGATCTATCTGTAACCCAAAAATTACTTCAGCTCCCCCACTATAATCATCTCAAATTCCTGAGTCATTTCTTGAATGAATGCATCCACCAAGGGTTTCGATGTTCCTCCAAAGATAATATCATCCACATAGATTTGAACCACCAGTAATCATGTCTCGTGATGTAGAACAAACAACGTCTTGTCCTCACTCCCTATGATATATCCCTTGTTGACTGGAAAACTTGTCAATCTCTCATACCATACCCGCGGTGCCTGCTTAAAGCCATACAATGCTTTATTCAGCTTGTACACGTAGTCATGATTGGTAGTATCTTCAAATCCTTTAGGTTGATGCAA
The DNA here is from genome assembly GCA_905132885.1 of Moricandia moricandioides. Lineage (NCBI taxonomy): Eukaryota > Viridiplantae > Streptophyta > Magnoliopsida > Brassicales > Brassicaceae > Moricandia > Moricandia moricandioides. Next base: position 12,261 of record CAJHQQ010001585.1, read on the forward strand.
AAAGACTTCCTTCTGTAATACCTCATTTAAGAACGCACTCTTGACATCCATTTGATAGATATTGAAGTTCATGATGCATAACATTACGATGAACAACCAATGGATTCAAGTCTTTCTACTGGTGCAAAAGTTTCTTCGAAATCAACCACTTCAATCTGAGAATAACCCTGAGCCACCAACCTAGCTTTGTTTCTGATCACAACTCCATTATCATATATCTTATTTTTAAAGATTCACTTGGTTCCAACAATGTTTCCACCAGTTGGTTTTGCCACCATCTCCCATACGTTGTTTATGATGAACTACTCTAGTTCTTCAGTGTGATCTCGTGGCTCAATAGTCGAGACAAAGCATGCAGACTGCACCATTTCTCTGAAGTTGATCTTCACACTTTTTGTTTTTCCTCTGTTAATTCAGTTGATGCTTCAGCTTCAGTTGAAGGTTCTTCATGTTCTTCAAATGGTTTGGTGACTTCCTTTTCACCATCCTCTTCCATTTAACTACTGTTGATTCATCAAATAAAATGTTTATTGACTCCATTATCATGAGAGATCTAGTGTTCTATACTCTGAATGTTGAGATACTCCCTGAGTATCCCAAGAGCATGCCTTTATCACTTCTTGCATTAAATTTTCAAAGATCACCTTTGTCATTTGGTATGTAGCACTTGCAGCCAAACACATGAAAGTAGCTCAGATTTGGTGTTTTCCCCTCCCATTGCTCATATGGTGTCTTTGTCGTCCTTTTCTTGACATAGACACGGTTGATTATGTAACATGCTGTGATTATTGCTTCTGCCCAAAACTGAGTTGCCACGTCATTTCCATGCATTATCGCCCTTGTTATCTTCTGAAGTGTCATATTCTTCCTTTCTACTACACCATTTTGTTGTGGAGTTCTAGGTGCCAGGCATTGATGACTTATACCATGCTGCTCACAAAATTTTTTCATACCTTCATTCTGGAACTCTCCCCCATGATCACAATGAATCTGATTCTACTTATTCTTGCCATTTGTGACTTTTATCACCCATATCTTGAAGCTTTCCAGTGTATCAGACTTTTTCCAAGTGAACCTGACCCATGTAAATTGTGAGAAGTCATCAATTAAGACCATGACATACGTCTTTCCAGCTATGCTTTCGGTTTGATTGACCCCATCAAGTCCATATGTATCAGATCAAGTAACTCCTTGGATTGAATCTCATGAATTTCCGTGTGTTGTACTTTGACTTGCTTTCCTTCGTTGCATTGTCCACACACCATATTCTCGATATCGTCTAACCGAGGAACACCTCTGACCATTCCTTTTTTCACCAAATTGGTCATTTGTCGGATGTTCATGTGTCCTAGTCTTTGATGAAACAGATTCACCTCATCGTGTGCAATGAAACAATGGTGTTCTTCTGCCATATGTAACAGTTATTTCCTGATCTCACACCCTGTAAGACTGTATAATTTTCTTTATTAAGTGCCTTGTAGTCCTTGTTGGTGACTTTCACCATCAATCCTTGGTCACATAACTGACTAATGCTAATCAGGTTTGCCTTGATACCTTCCACAAGATATACATTGTTCAGCAGTGGTCTTGACTCAACGGTCTTCCCTTTCCCTTTGATGCAACCTTGACTTCCATCTCCAAAAGTTACTCATCCTCCTTTCAAGGATTTTATGTTTCTGAGATGCTCTCGAGTTCTGGTCATGTGTCTAGAGCATCCACTATCAAAGTACCATAGACTGTCATCTTCATAGACTAGAGCCATACTGCACTTGAATTCTTGTGTGACTCATTGTGGCTTACATTTTGATGTATTTTTTTGTAGGTTAGATCTATTAACCTAGACTTGCTTTCGATGACCATTCCACCAGTACTTGCCTTGTTTCAAGAGGTGATTGACTCTTTCTTTGTCCTGATAACACTTCCTTTTAATATGACCATGTTTTTCGTAGTGGAAAAAACCTCTCATGCCTTCAGACTCCTTGTGACCTTGTACTGGAGATGCCTTTGTGACTTGGTTGCCATACTCTGAACTCTTTATTGAAGTCAACATCTTTCCTTCAGTGTTGGAGCTTGGTATAAACTTGATTAGTCCTGTGTAAACTTTTCCAGGTCCTTCATACCCTAGTCCTCTTGACGTCTGTCCTTGTCTCCCCATGCTCAGAATCTTATCAAGTTCCTTTGATCCGTTCAGCATTCTGAGTATCTTGTAAAAGATGATATAATGTTGCATGTAGTTCAACAGATTTTTATTTCCCATCTTGTACTTTCTTTTCCAACATATCAATCCTTATGGCTAATTGAACATATTCTTTCTTCAGACCTGTGTTGCTAAGATCCTTCTTTCTCTCATCATCTAGTTCTTTCCTGAGACTCGCAATAGTTTCCTCCAACCAAAGATTTTCCTTTTTCAAGTAGAGATTCTCTTTTCCCATCTGAACCACAGTCTGGCACAATTCTTGATAATTGCTTGTTATATCATTGTCATCATCAGATTTGCCACCTTCTGAGTTTGTTTCTCCTTCTACAAACTCTGTAATTCCAATGAAGGCTACAAAGTTATTCAATTCTTCAACATCACTGTCTTCCTCAGATTCCTCTTCATTGATTCCAATTAGTGACTTCTCCTGACGCCTCTTTTGGTTATTTTTACACTCAAGTTGTGTATGACCAGTACCCTTACATCCAAAACACTTGATGTCTCTTCTTCTCATAGTGGGGCATTTGTTTTTCTAATGCATGAAACCTTTACACTCGTGGAATTTCACGTCTGACTTTTTGTCTCCTTTCTCTATTTCCGCAGGGTTTCTCTGTTTCTGTCGAACGTCATGAAGAAAGACTTTTTCTTAGAGCTTGCTCACTTCTACGGAGCAACCTGTCGAGTCTCCTTACCAGTAACTTCTTAGAGTCTTGTGACACAAGGTAAATCCCTTTCTTTTTGTCCATAACGTCCAACTCCATATCATGAGCACAAATCATTCCAACAACTTCATCAATTTTTTTCTCATCGGTGTTCAGTGGGACTGGCATAGCAGCTTTGTAGATAGTGTACTTGGCAGGAAGACACCTCAGGAACTTCTTCACCAACTTCTTATCCTTGATTTTTTCCCAAGGGTTAAGGATTCCTGAGCTATTCCACTAAGGTGCGAATTTAATTCTTCAATCGAGTCACTCTCCCATCTTCAGATTTTCCAAATTCGATGCAAGAAAATCCAGTCGTGAGCTCTTCACTTTTGAGGTTCCTTCAAAATGAGTTTGAAGAATCTCCCAAGATTTTTTAGTTGTTTCACACCCTTGAATCAGTTCGAAGTGCTTCTTGGTAACACGCGCATGTATCGCAGATTTTACCCTTGAATTGAACTCTGCCAGCTTCAGTTTCGTTTTAGTCCACTTTTCTTCTGATTTGTTGGATTAAACATCGTCTTCTTCTTTGACTTTTGGCTCAGTCCATCCAGTCATGATGGACGTCCATGCCATGGCATCAATTCCTCGGATGATGGATCACATTCTTGACTTCCAAAGTCCATAGTTTGACACCAATTCATGATAGTTCTCCATTTCTTTCGCAGGATCTCACCTGTTATATAATCGAACGGATGTCCGCTCTGATACCAATTTTAAATGCAAGAACTATGGTATGAACTAAAGCACAAAGTACATCAAAGAATATCTACAAAGATATGTAATGTACTAGTATTCTTTTAAAGTGAACTTACAAGTATCTCTTTAAACAGAACTTAAGCAAGACCAAGACCTTCTTAACTTGTTACTCTAGTCTCACACGTCCTAAATTCGAATACAAAACCTTAGAAACTCTCCCCTTATCCTTAGTACTTTCACTCACTTACAAGCTTATGAAACACACTCTTATGCTAAGAATACAAATCTCGTGACAACCCTAATACATAGGTCTTATGTGACTATATATACTCTATAGCCAAGTCGACTAACCTAGCCAATTTACCCAATATTTACCAAATACCCATTTATGATAAGTTCCTTAAAAACTTCTATTAAGCCTTTAAAAACTTCCTATTCTGAGATTTCCCTTCTCCAAGGTGAATCTCTTCAAACTTGTTCTCCAAGATGTCTTCTTATTAACTCTGACATGACCATTAATTCATTCTTCAAATCTTACTCTTCACTTCGTCTTGTTCATCCGCATGCATGCTCATTAACGCAGACTCTGCTATACCCTTGCTTTACTTGCATCTGAGTCAAAATGTTCACATAATCTTTGCATCTTCAGATTTGTCTCAAATCTTCAACAAACAAATTTTTGGTTATAACTTATAACTGAAATCCACACGTTTTATATTTACAACTAACTCTGTAATGACGTTTGCTTATTTAATTACTTTCGTTATCCAACGAAAACAACAAAGTCTTTATTAAGGACGACACAGTAATGGTTATAGCTTATAACCGAAACCCAAACTTGCTGCCTTTATAATTAATCCCCGAACGGGGGATTAGTTATTAGGTTAATTACATTTGTTATAATGTGCAAATTAGATCATTATGGTTACAAATATTCCGTTTCTGAAAAAAAACTAATTTACATATTATATATTGATCTCTAATCGTTACTTCTAATTTTTTTTCTTTGAAGACAGATACAATAATGGATCAGGGTACGAAACCAGGCTATGAACCAGATCGGATTCCACTGTCGGTTTTCGCAACCACAATGACTCCTAAACAAGACTGGAGCACTCAATCTAACGATTTGTTTAGTATTAACATGGGAGATCAAAGTTTCACCAAAATGTATAAATCTGGAGACCTTTCCAATTTCGACTATACTGCTTCGTATACTAACAATGACAACATTGATAACAAAACCAATTTGACGGACGCTGGAACCAAAGAGGTAAACATCCTGGTAGCAGAAACCGGATCAGAAACCGGTAATCGAGATGGCCTAACCAATGTATCTAAACCTGATCAACCTCAACAACGTCAGTTAAGTCCGACCAAGTCTTATCTCTCCGACACCAGTAATAACAGCGCAGCTTCTTTCGCATTTCCCGTGTAAGCCGTTCTCCAATCTTATGAACGGGTTTACATAGTCAGAACCAGATTGGTTAGACCAAACCGGTTTTGAATTAGTTATGAATATAAACTTTGATATTTGTTTTAATTAGTTTTCAAATTAATAATGTTTCTGTAGACTACCAGAGTCCCAACAAGATCCAAAGACGGCATTTCAGGTGAAGGATGACAGTGGTGAAACGGACATATCAAGACCAGACTCGAAGCCAAGTTCTTACTCGGATGATCCCAAACCAGGGAACGGTGGTGGCTGGCTTTCTTGTTTTTCATGTTTCTCGGTGAAAAGTTGAGATTAGTTCTCTTTGTCAAGCCTATTTATTTAGGTTGTAGTTGTCGAAGAGACACTAGACAAGGTAAATTACTGATTTTATCTTATGTAACACAATTTAGACATGTAATGTCTGCACTCTGGATGGAAGGGGAGAAAAAGGAGTTGTTTATTTTACTATAGACATTGTTACTAGCACCTTTTATTTGTTATAGATTTGCGGCACATTTACTATAGATTTGCCTCAATGTGTAGCAGTTATAAAACTTTCACACTATTTCAAATCCCTACGGTATTGCTAAATGTTATTGTCAAATGTATATACCTTTAAGGATTTGATCTTATATTTTCTGTAAACAAATCTTATATTATCTAATGTCAATATTAGTTTACAAACGAGGAAATTAGCATTTACCTCTAGGAAAATTAAAGAGAAATTCCATAGGATACCCTTTTTTTGTGTTCTTAAGGAAAAAAAAAATAACCAAAAAGAGTAAATAAATATACATGTATACAATTATGGTTAACTAATCTAAATTTAGTGTTTAGAGTTAAACAGGTGGAATTTTTGGGGTGTGGATTAATTTTTTTTAATAAATAAATAAAAATTAAAAATTTTAAACGTAGCTTCAAAAAAACATTTTTTTGAATTTCAAAAATATATTTTTTAAAATGTTGATAAATTTTAAATTTCAAAACATATAATTGGAAACTATAAATTTTATTATTATTTATATTTATATATCTATAAAACAATAGGTAAAATGGTTTTTACCTTTTTTTTTAATAAAATCTATTTTGATCATTTTAAAAGTTTTTCGGGTGATAAAAACTTAAAAGAAAAAAAGTATTAGAGAGATTGCCCAAAATTAGATCCTATAGCATGTATGAAAAACATCACAAAAAAATCACGATTTACAACTTGTAGGAAACTGGTAATATTAGATTATACTCTCAAAAACGGCTGCACGTCCGGATATTTGTGTGCAACGTTGCAGTCTGAACCAAGAAAAAGGGCAATCCCCCCCTCTCCCTCCGACAAGACTTCTTCTTCGAACCTGGTTCTGAAGGAATTTTTCATCACCCAATATCGACTTTTATAACTTCGATTTACTCATTGAGCTACCTAGAGCTTAACTGTCGTCACTTTACTTGAGTATATGTCTCTTCCTCCCATGTACCAAATCTCGTCCATCATAGTATAAAACCAGACCTATGTATTCACATTCTATATATGAATTCATATCCGTACTGATTGAACACAGATAATCTTGAGGTAAACCATGAAAGAATTAAAGCCACATAAACCGGGAAAGAACTAAGAGCAATTTGATCACATAGATTTTGATGGGTATCTAAGAGCACCCCAATGACGATATCTAAGAGCACCCCAATGACGAAAACTAGCTCTGAAGTTCTCAAAATACATAATTTTACGGGAAACCTAACTGACAATAGAGATATATAAGTTTTGCAACAGAATTGACGTTGCAGATAAGATATCTCATATCCAATAGCGTAAAATGAAACTTTGGATTCTTTAGCCAAGACTATAAGATCTTTTTATAGAAAACTTTATTATATTGGTTGTTTTATTCCGATCTTGAAATCAAGACCATCTCAAGTTTAAATAACATAATAATTGTTTGTTGCAAAAAAAACACACACACATATATATATATATTTATATTGAGATTGAGTTAGAACCCCTCCATTGGGGATATTCTAATAATAATGAATGAAATAAAAAAAGAGTTGGAAAGAGAACAAGAAAAAGTCACATAACCTTCCCGAACCCCTCGTTCTTGTGAAGATGTGAGTAGCTCGGGTATTTAATTTATATATAAAATTTAATAGTTAAACCGAATTAATTAAAGTAACTATATATTATTAAGAACTTTTTGAGATCCCAACCTTGAGTTTATCTAAAACCACACATAAGATTAATTTTATTATTCAAAGGCTTTCTTTTTAAAGTACAATGATAAAGCTATGATATGTGGATTTAAATAAAGTCTTTTAAAAGATAGCAACATGAAGCACTAAGTAAAAAACCAAGTATGAAGATAATGGAAAAGACAACAAAGTCTAAACAAGAACGTCAACCGATTGTTATAGGTGGGATCCAACGCCATTTCTATATATTTACTTCATAAGGGTTTTCACGATTCTGCGTCGGAGTCTAGCTTGAAAGACAGCATTATGAACACCATCGAAACAGAAAAGTAGGAAGATCGATGGACCATAATAGCTGAACTTTATCATCAGCGGATATAGATATGAATGATTGTAGTTGCGTATTGTTTAGATATATTGACCCAAACCGTTTTTGGAGCAAAAATAAAACATCATTTTGATAAAACTATTTAATGTTCATTAGTTGTACTATTTTAAATCAGTATTGTACCAGCTTTACTGGGTTGGTTTGGCTCCTCTTCATTCCGTACCAATATTACATATTTTCTTCTTCAGTCCACTAATGCATCTTATACTGACACTATTTGCAGCCTAAATCTTCCCTATGTGACACTTTTGTTGTGTCTGTACATAATTATATGCAAATTCGATTTCATTTGTTAGATAAATTAGCCATCGTGGGAATCTCACCTAACATTATATAGGCTTATAGCCTACGTTATTTTGTCATCTACCCATTTGGCCAGTATCCTCAAAGGCATGCCAACTACCATTCTCTCTTGTTTAGATGTTGTTATGTAAGTAAGAGTCTACCAGATTCGCTGTAAACTCATTAACTACTTTATGCATTTTATTAAACAATCTGAACTACCAGTTACAACATGTTACATACGAAAACATAAAATACCATGTCAAATATAATATGACTTATGAGCTTGTCCTATAAATATAAAGCACTCATGCTTCACAAACCACACACCTAAACAAACGAATCTAGAGAGAGCATTCACATAACCTTTTATCTTAAAAAAAAATGAGTTTTTCTCTGGCTCCCATCCCTATTGCCATATTGGCTTTGGTAATTTCCTTTGCCGAAGCTTATGATCCAAGTCCACTCCAAGATTTTTGTGTCGCTATTGATGACCTAAATGGCGGTATGAAAAAAAAACCCATGTTTCTTTGTTTCTCTTCTTTTCTCTATTCAAATTAACCTAACGTTGTAATCATGTATGCTCTTTGAACTATATTTCTACATGCAGTTTTTGTGAATGGTAGGTTCTGTAAAGACCCGAGGCGAGTCAATGCAGAAGATTTTTTCTCCTCAGGCCTCAACGTGCCAGGGAACACCAATAATCAAGTTGGCTCCAATGTGACCACGGTTAATGTTGATCAGATCCCAGGGCTAAACACCATGGGCATATCATTGGTGCGCATAGACTATGCTCCATATGGACAAAACCCTCCTCACACGCATCCCCGAGGCTCAGAGATCCTTGTCCTTATCAAAGGAACATTATACGTCGGGTTTGTCTCTTCCAATCAAGACAATAACCGTTTATTCGCCAAAGTATTGCACCCTGGCGACGTATTTGTGTTCCCCATAGGAATGATTCATTTTCAGGTAAATATTGGGAAAGTCCCCGCTGTTGCTTTTGCAGGATTGAGCAGTCAGAACGCTGGTGTAATCACAATCGCAAACTCTGTGTTCGGGTCAAACCCTCCTATATATCCAGAAGTTCTAGCCAGGGCGTTCCAGTTGGATAAAAATATTGTCAAAGAACTTCAGGCCAAGTTTGGTCCATGAACTTCTAAGTCGTTAGGAGTGCTTGTCATTGTAATATGCACTTAAGCAATAATGTAAAACTAAAATGTTATGTCAAATAAAATAAAATAAATAGTGTCGTTTACTTGATTACTTTTCCTGTTTATTTTTTTAATCTTATATTTTAATATTAAAATAAAAATTATCTGATAAAGTTACATTGGCATAATTAAATTTTCATGGACACCTAATGACTTCTTTAAGAGTTGTAATGGAAGCTTCATCGGCCGTCAGCTTTCCATTTCGGAACCGGAACCTTGTGGAAGCTTACAGAATTTCTCTTCCAAAATGATTCTAAAATATCATATTTAAAAACACGTTGGAAGCTTATGATTTTATCACACTTCCATTAAAAAAAACACAATGTCATAAATAAATATAAAATAGAAAATCATGTTTTGCCTTTATATAAAATATAAAATTTAATACTATTGAAATAGAGAAAATAGAAATATATGAATATTAAAAATAATACTAATTATCTTCATGAATTGAGACTTTTTTATTAGATATATAGTATTTATATTCAAATGTATTGTGTCAATTATTTATGAATATTAAAAATAATTAATTGGATAAAAATCTTTAATAAACTTAATTTATTTGTATTTTCAAAATTTTAATATGGAATCATATAAAATTATTGTAAATGAATAAATGCTTTAATTTAAATTTGACTCATATAATTTGAGTCATAAATTATCTAAAATTCTCTTATATTTATATATATATACTTCCAACACGTACTCGCTTCCTAATATTTAAAAAAACGAAATGTCACTCATATTTAAACTATCCGTAAGAGTTTTCATTAGGGTTTAGTCTATCAAATTTCGGCAAGCATGTGATATAATCTATCTTAATGTAAATGAATACAAGTTATAATCCACTATTACATCATCTCATTTAATTCATGCCAACCAGATAAACATCATGTTTAACTTTGTGGTTCCGTTGATGTTCTTGAGTCATTCTCTGTCACTACAATAAAATATAGTAATTTCTGCGGAAAAATAATCATCGGAATTTTTTGACGAATTTCTGAGGAATATGAAATTTTACCATTCGTCGGAATTTTATCGAAAATAGCCTAAGAATTTTTGACAATTTTATTTCATTAGAAATAATCGACGAAATACTAACAATTCCCGTAAAAGATTAAATGATTTAGGGTATAGATTTGGCATTTATGTTTTCGTCAAAAATTTCTGACAACTTTATGATGAATTCTAATGAATTCTAAACTCTTTATATTCTCTCTCTCTCAATCGAAGAACAGCTGAAGAACATACATGAACCCTTCTTCAAAACTCTCCTTAAATCATGTTAGTCATTTATTATCATCTCAATAATCGTATATATGTTAGTTTGTATATGTGTTAGGTTAATCTTGATGTATTTTAGGGATTGGAATGGTAGAAATGAGTTAGATTGGTTAACTTTAGGATTTATTATGTTAGATTTGTGTTAGAATTGTTAGTTTTAAGATTTTACATGTAAGATATATGATTTTAAAACTGGTTTTATTTTTGTGATGTTCTATAATTTTGTAGTTGTTTAAATGTTTTTATGATTTTATAAAAATGTTTTAAGCCTTTATAAAACGTTTTTAAGTTTTTATGAAAAAAAATATGTTTCTTGTAATTTATAAAACGTGCTTATGTTTTTAAAATTTATAACAAGTTTTTTCACTTTAAAACATGTTTTAAATTTATATTTTTTATGTTTATTAGATTTAATAAAAACTTTTTTTCAAATTTTAGAAAAGATTTTCTATAACAATTTTTTTTTCTTTTATAAAGATGTTTTCACTTTGACTTAAAACATTTTCAATTTATAAAATGTTTTATGTTTTTAAACTTTTTTAAATGTTTTTTTACTTCTCTAATTTTTTTAATTTATAAAATGTTGAAATTTTTTTATAAAATTTTATTAACTTTTTTAAAATGTTATATTACAAAAAAAGTTTTTTCTAATTTTAAATTTATTTTATTTACATATAAAAATTAAAAATATTTATTATAAACAATTTGTAAATTTTTGTAAATTAATTAATTAATTGAAATATCCTAATTTGAACTTTTTAAAAAAATAATTTAAATTTTTTCTGAAGGATAATATTCGTTGTAATTTAATCAAAAATTTATCCGATATATTTCGTCGGAAATATATCCGTCAAAACCTCGTTGTAATTTTTTTTTGTCGGAGTTTTATCTGAATTATGTCCATTGAAATTTCATCAGATATTTTTGTCAGACAACCTGAGGAATTTCTGACAAATTTTTTTACCAAAGAGATAAAACCGACAAAATTTTTCGTCCAAAATTCGTTAGAAATAGCTTATTCCGAGAATTTTCAACCAAATCGTCCGTAGAAAACAAGTTGTTTTCTTGTAGTGTGTTCTTTAAGGCTCTTAAAGAAATTGAAGAATACTGATTCAAACACGCAAGTCCGATTACTATTTTCATAATCTTTCCGTTTAGATGAGTTTAAGCATGTTCAGGAGATTATAGACAGTAGACTCATCACCGTCACATTCATGGTAACGGACAACAACAACTATTTGCGATGCTTCTGAAGATATGTTGGTTTAGTTTGGTTTGACATGTAATTAGTATTGTTTGATTTGTTTGGTTTCACTTCTCTTTGCAATAGTTTTAGTTTTCTTAGTGACGATGAAGAAAAATATAGAGAGCAATTGAATGTGAACGCTTCTCTCATATTTTATGAATGCAATTGTGAGGAATAAGGAATTTCAATGTGTGAAATTGTGAATGACTGATTGGCATAACATATTATTTAAATTTATTTATAAGGAGAGGGAATGTGAATATTTTTAATTATTTATCTAAGATTGCATAATTTTATAGTATTTTAAGATTTAGTTCAAGTATTATTGGTTTAAATATGATACATATGTAAGTGTTAAATGTTTTGTTAGAAGTTTATATTTTATGGTTTCTTCTGAAATATGTTTGATGTTTACACTATACTAAATACTAGGTAATAATCTAAGCTATGTACGTAGTGAGATATTTTACAAAATAATTTTAAATATTTTTTAAATTAATAAAAAAATATGATGATTTTTGTCTTAGCACAATAAACAATTTAAACCATTCATCACAAAATTTTCAATGTGAGACTTTTCAAAATTTCAGAAATTTATAGTCATTTTTAAAATTTTAAAATATAACATATTTAAAAAGAATAATTTTTTATTATATAATTAATATGATTGCTTATTTATTTTAATAATATAAAACTAAACAAAAATGATAGACTGTTATCAAATTTTCTTTATTCAAAATCATCAAAAATAATATGTATAGATATTAATCAAATTAAATAATTCCACTATTTTTATTAAAGAAAAGAAGAAGAATATTTTTATATTACTATTTAATTTATGGTTATATTAATGAGAAGTATAATAATAATATATGTTTAGATACACCAAATAATGATTGACATGTATTATAATTATTCTAGTAATTTAAAAGTATTTCTCTAAATACTCTAAAAATTATTATAGTAGTGACACATGACATATATATTAATTTTTAATTATTCTTTTCCATTTGAAATCCCACATGTTTAACCTTTGCAAGTAATTTACCCTCTCTCTTTGAGAATATTCAACACGTACATGTTTAAAACAGTTTTTTGTTTTGTTTTTTTAAACTACATTAGCTACCAAATAGAGATGTTGGAAAAGTTGCACTATATTAGCCAACATCTTAGAAAGAGAAGGGATCTCAGCCATTCGATTTAAATCTTCACATCTCAGCAAGTCATTTTGAATCTATATCTATCTTCTTTCTCTCATTTCTTTAGTTAGTGTATGGCTAACGCCATCTCTCTTGTAACATATTTCAGTTAAGGAGATATGAACCTCCTCTTTGAGTTTATTCTCTGGTTCACTATTCTCATACACTTTCTCATATTTTTGCATTAATCTCACAACAATCTCTTGCATATTTTTGGCCATAAGAGTTTATTCTCTCATTCTCTATAACTCTGTTTCATACACTTTCTCTCTCATTCTCTATTTTTTTTTACCACAACACGCAAGTCTCAACCTATTCATCTTATTCTCGTCCATCTTCATCAAATTCTAACATCAAAATGGTTGCTGCATTATCAAATTGTGTTGGATTTTGCAGCTAGATGTTTACCTTTTTCATGTTTCCCAAATGTTTGCCAAGTAGAAAAGAAGAGTCTCCTGAGAAACTTTCTCGACAAGTACCTTCAATTGGCAAACCCCAAAAACCAGAAACATATAGGATCATAAGCCCCTTAGAAACACCACTTATTATCATCACAAAAATTGCATTCTTTGTTGGATTTTCTGAACATTGAATCGAACCAAGAGTCAGAGACTAAGATTTTACAAGTATGATAGTATTATCTGTGATTCTGTACAGGTCAATGCCCACATTAGAAAAGAACTGTAACCATCTCACAGATAATTCAGAACAGAAAAGATTTGAATGTTGACTTACATGTTAGCTCATATCTAATTACAATACAACATGTGATGCAGCTTGGACTATGTTTCCTTTTCGACTTTGGCTTTGGTTTTTTCTTTATTTCATATTTTAGTTAATATTTAAGTTTCCTATTATATATGAGATTAGGATTAAGATTTATGGATATAATGTTAGATTATAATCTTTAAGGACTTATGACTTTTCCTATGATTATATATAGTGATCTCTAAATTTGGTAAAGAGACACATTATTATTGATTTTATAAACAAAAGATTTGCTTTAAACCTTTGTTTTTGGCTAAATTATTGGTGATCTCACGCATTCAAGTTCGTACACTCTTTTGGGCATTCTCAGACTAAAAAATCGCGTCACACCTATCGGTTTCTACATCACTTGGTATCAGAGACAACCGTTTGGAGTGTTCAATCTAAACCATCGATTATGGCATCATACAAAAATTCCAGACGAGCAACTTGAAGAATTACAACAGATATTGGAAACGTTTACCGCTGGTGTCCAAGCAGCTCTCCAAACCGCAGTTACAACGGCGTTTCAAACAGCTCTTCCAGAGCAACGAAACCAGCAGGACAATCAAGGAGCTCGACAGTAACATCAACCTCACCGACAACTTGCTCCACAAGAAGCATCAGATGAGGAAGATATAGTCGAAAACCTGTTCGCAAATCAACACAACGAGCACCAAGGACGTCGTGATAATCGTCAACACGAACAATACAACGTTCGCGGAGAAGATCATGAGAACCAACAACACCCTACTAATTGTTGGGAATCCAGTTTACGCTCTGACATTCCCGAATTTCATAGGATTATAAACCCTGAAGATTTCATTGACTGGTTCAATACAATTGAAGAGATTCTTGACTTCCGTCACGTTCCGAATGATGTTAGGGTTTCTCTTATTGCTTCACGCTTCAAAGGCCGAGCCATGGCTTGGTGGCAACAACTTAAAGAGTCTCGACGACAAGATAATAAACCTCGTATCAACTCATGGGACCGCTTGGTCAAACACATGCGCTGAAGATTCTTACCATTCAACTATGAATGTACCTTGTACAACAAGTTACAACATTTAAAACAAGGATCACGATTAGTTGATGAGTATGCGACAAAAAAATTCTATATGAACGCTATAATGAATCCGGGTGAAACCGAAAAACAACTCATTGCTCACTTTATTGGAAGATTACGGTTGCAACTTCAAGTGGCACTGGCTCAATTTAATCCCTTGTTCATATCTGAAGCTCACCAACGTGCAATTTCCATGGATCTCCAAATCCCATCAACATGGAACTCTTCTTCACGTTCACGACTTCAAGGTCCGTCTACAAGTGACAATAATTTATAAAATTCCGCGGAATCAACATCTCATCCCGACCTTTCAAAACAAGGAACCAACACAGACACAGTCACATCCTCACGACCTGTGCGAACAAATGCTTTACGTTGTTTGCTTACGGCGAACGTGGTCATATCCAAACCGCATGCCCTCAACAAACAAAATGAGGACTGATCACTCAAGACACCGACGATGTTGAACCTCGCTATGATGACTATGAGGCCACAGATGATGACACTGATCTTATTCAGGGCAATACATGCCTTAGCTTGGTCCTACGCAGAAATTGCTTACTTCCTAAAGCTTCTCAAGAATCGTGGTTGCGATCCAACGAACCGATTATCTAAACTTATAATCGATTCTGGAAGCTGTGCAAACGTCATCTCCCTCGAAGCAGCAAAGAAATCTCGTCTTGATGTTACTCCACACCCGTCTCCATGCAGTCTTGCATGACTCAATAATGGAACGAAACTAAAAGTATTGAAGCAAGCTTTCCTGACCTTTTCCATTGGACATTACGAAGACTCCGTAACTTGTAATGTTATCCCCATGGATGCATGTCACTTGTTACTAGGTGTCCATGGCAATTTGATCGCGATGCTAGTCACCGAGGAAAAGCTAACACTTACAGCTTTGTTTTTAACAATCCTACAATCACCTTGTTGTCATCTAAAGAACAAACAGAACCTAGTTCTCGCACAAACACAACTACAACAGGTGATAGCAATCCATCCGCCAAGACACTCCTTACTCTTCCTAAACAACTTTTTAAAGGCAACTCAACGACAGCAATATCATATGGGCTCTCGTTGCCTCTCCTTCATCAACACAAGCTTCTACAAACATTCCAACGAAATTTGCAACCTTACTACATGAGTTCAATGATGTTTTTCCAGATGAGCTTCCTCGTGATCTACCACCATAACGGGATATACAACATCACATTAAATTGGTTCCAAATATTGTGTTATTCAATCGTCCCCATTACCGAATGAGCCCGCAAGAACACGATGAGATTCGTAGATAAGTGGAAGAGCTCCTTGTTAAGGGACATGTACATGAGAGTTTGAGTCCGGCAGCTGTGCATGCATTACTCATTCCCAAGAAAGATGGAACGTGGCGTATGTATGTGGATAGTCTCACTATCAACAAAATTACATTACACTATCGGTTTCCAATACCACGCCTTCACGATCTTCTTGATCAGATTGGACGTGTAAATATATTCACTAAACTGGATCTCAAAAGTGGATAGCATAAAATTCTTATTCATCTCGGTGATGAATGGAAGACGGCTTTCAAAACACAGTAATTCTTTTTTGAATGGACAGTGGTGTTGTTTGGGCTATCTAACGCACCAACAACCTTTATAAGAGTCATGAATCAAGCTCTACACCCCTTCATTGTGAAGTTTGTTGTCGTTTACTTCGATGACATACTTATCTTTAGCAATGATTGGACTACACATCTTGCACACTTGATGGATGTTCTTTAGGTCCTTTGTCGCGACAAGCTCATTGCAGCAAGACATAAATGCATTTTCTGAGTCGATCATGTACTCTTCCTCGATTACATTGTTTCCAATAATTATAGACTACAAGTTGATCCATGAAAGGTGGATGCAATAAAATTGCGGTCTTTCTATAGACGTTTCGTCCATCACTTCAGCAACATTGCAGCACCTCTCACAGACTGCATGAAAAGAAACACATTCTTATGGATGTCTGAAGCTCATACATCATTCGAGGAACTTAAGAAACACCTTGTATCAGCACATATTTTGGCGTTACCAGACTTTTCTCAGGTCTTTGAGCTTCATTGTGATGCTTGTAAACTCGGGATTGGCGCAGTCCTTAGCCAACAAGGACGGCTTATTGCATTCTTTAGTGAAAAATAGTTATTTCACGTGATTGCTATAGTATGTACGATGTGGAATTAGGCAGGTGTCCAAGCTATCAAACATTGGATACACTATCTCGTTCATTAATAGTTTATAATCTATACTGATCACCATGCTTTAAAACATCTCAAAAGTCAAGACAAGATTTCAGAACGTCATGCGTCTTGAATAGCTTTCTTACAGTAATTCACTTTTGTTTTTAAGCATCAGTTCGGTAAATCCAATAAGGTCACAGACGCACTCAGTAGACGTCATTCTCTTGTCACCGATTTTCAGGTTTCTGTGCCGAGGTTTGAAGTTCTTCCATACCTCTATGCTTATGATCCATTCTTTGGTTCCATGTGGGAAGCACTCCACAGTGTCTCATAGTCTGACTTTGTTCTTCGTCATGGTTATATCTTCCGTGGGAATAGATTATGTGTACCAGACGGTAGTTTCCGACTACAAATCATCAAAGAATTGCATAATGAAGGGCATGTAGGCAGGGATTGCATACTACAGCTCGTAACGAATGCTTATTTTTAGCCTTCATTGCGTCGAGATGTGACTCGTTTTATCGAGCGATGTGTCATCTGTTAAAAAATCAAAAGGATATGTGACTATTAGCGGGTTATACCTTCCTCTTCCCATACTGACTCAGCCTTGGACCAGTGTTAGTATGGATTTTCTGTTGGGTTTTCTTCGCACTCAACGCGGACATGATTTTATCTTCGTCATTATTGATCGTTTCTCGAGGGTGTGCTCATTTTATATCATGCAAGAAGACAACATATGATGTACAAGTGGCACTTCTCTTCTTCCGCGAGATCTGTCGTCTTCATGGTCTGCCTCTTTCAATTGTCTCCCATAAAGATTCACGCTTCCTTAGCCATTTTTGGCGTTCATTGTGGTGTTTGATGCATACAAGTCTTGATATGAGTTCTGCTTATCATCCTTAGACCAATGGACTGATTGAGGTTACTAAACGTACGTTGGGTGATATGCTACGCTGTTTGGTGATCGAAAATATTAAATCATGGGATTATGTCCTGTGCGAAGTTGAATTCGCCCATAACCATGTTGTGAATCGAAGTACTCCTTTTAGTCCATTTCGTATTATTTATGGTATTGTGCCACAATGTCCTATTGATCTTGGTGCTGCTCCAGATGCAATGCGGGATCATGGTCATAATGTTCATTTGGTTGCTGAAGATGACACTGAAGATCCGAGGACGGATCTTTCTCTACCCCGGATGACATGATGCATCGTGGACTATGTTTCTTTTTGGACTTTGGCTTTGGGTTTTCCTTTATTTCATATTTTGGTTAATAGTTAAGTTTCCTATTATTTATGAAATTAGGATTAAGACTTATAGATCTAATGGTAGATCACAATCTTTAAAGATTTAGGATTTTTTCTATGATTATATAGAGTGATTTCTAGGCTTTGTAAAGAGAATATTATTATTGATTTTATAAACATAAGTTTTGCTTTCAACTCTTTTTTCGGCTAAATCATTGGTGGTCTCAACGCATTTAAGTTCGTAGACTCTTTTGGGCATTCTCAGACTAAACAATCATGTCTGAAACTACCAGTTACTACATCAACATGCCTTTCTATCTCATCAATTTTCTCGTACCTCAGAATCACCTTGAAGTTCCACAACATGAGATGGGTTGTTGTTAAAGTCATCACTACTTCTGAACATTCGCTTGATAGCTTCTTTTTTCTCATTCACAAACTCCATGAAACCCAAAACCCATCCACTTAAACGCATCACAGGAAAAGATGACCAAGAAGCTCCGAGTGTCAAGCTTGTCCTCTCTCTTCGTATGTACCGCACGAACTGGCGTATCATACTGAGAACAAACATCAAAAACGCAGAGACAGTTATCACAATGCAGAAAAGGTACAACTCTTTGAAACTCTTGAGATGAAGCTGGTTTGGCTCTGGCTTCCAATCTGATTTCTTTGAACAACTCGTCTTGCATATCCATTTCTTCAGAATTTTTTGCTGTTTTCTCGTCTCAGAGAGTTTCAAGATCGCCGTTGACATGTCTATAGCCAATGGAGAATCTCTCTTAAACGCCTGTTAAACAAGGAAAATGGAAGGGGTAATAAGTAATAAATAAGATGGATGGTCAATCCACTTCTCACACAAATCTTTTTGTGCTCTTATCATTAACAAAAGAAAGGCACAAGTTTACTTACAAATCCCCAGCCACGGTACATAAAGGGCTCTCCGACAATCTTGAAACCAGTCCGTTCCGCTAGAAACAGTTCAATGTAAGGGAGCTCGTCAACGATGGCAGCTACACCTCCCAAGGCGGCTGGTCCTAGCTTTAGAGCCTTTTCATACTCCTCAGCTGATTCAAGTGCGACCAGTCTAGACCGAGCGATGCCAAGACCGTTTGTTAAGTACTCAAAAGTGAACGTCCCAGACTGGTAACCGACAGGCACCGCATTTGCTCGCAAGCTGTCGATGCCGGTAATGGCAGAAGGAAGCTGTTGAACAGTGAGGATTGAGGTGACTTCCGCTTTGTAGCTCACGGTTAGAACCATCAACAGGAAAAGCCATACAATCATCACTAGTCTCGCTAGATTGCTTATCGTATCTTCATCTGTTGACAGAACATGATAAAACAGCAAGATCGCAGATATATTGAACGAAAACAATAAATCAAAGAGTCAAGTACGTATCATAGAGATGGATGAGATTGATGCTACTCACGGTTTCTCTTAAAGAGAGTGGAGAAACTGAAACTGCAAGGAAAAAACAGGCAAGAAATGTCAGAGAAAACTGCAAGAATGTTCAGTGGATGCTACGGTCTGAACTTACAAGATCATTGTGATGATTTGTCTTCGGGCTGGCCCTCTGAAATCTTCATTGACGCGATGATCGAGGATCCAGATGACAACGGCAATACAGAAGAATGAAGCTAGAACAACACACCATAACTGTGTGGTGAATGGTCTCAGAAAGATCCAAGTCCCATTGTGGCTGTTAGGAATCACCACCACAAGGCCTGTGGAAGCATATGGCTGTGAGAAATCGACTAGTTTGGCCCGGGTTGGGACTATTGTAATATCCCCAACAGCTGCATCATATACCTGAAAGTTACTCTGAAAATGTTCAGTGATCTCTGAAGCTTTTCGAATCAGTTTTATACATTTATTTAAGTGGATACTTACGCCATCCGATACCATTTGAATAATCTTACTGTAATTAGGACTTGAATGGCCATTCCCAAATGACTCAAACTTGTAAGGAACATTGTAAGGGAGGAACTTCAATGCTTGAGTGAAGATGTCAATGCATAAGCCTTGAATATGATGGCTACTGTTCTTGTCTTCAGTCACAAATTCCACAAAACTCACTCTTTTTGGGACAACAATCTTCAAGGGATTTGCGGAATCAATGACCCATCCACGTGGCTTTTCATGGCCACCACCAGGCCAGGTTATGTTACCAAGTTTTTGATCAGAAACAAAGCCAGTCTTCTTTTGTGTATGTCTGGAATCTGGGGCTACAACTGAAAAACCTCCATTTTTAGACCAGAAACCCACAGTCTGAACACCGGTTTTGTCTACATTGATGATTTCATAGTCACAGCCAGTGACATTTCGGCCAGAACCAAACTGAACTCGACCGGCTAAACCAGCGAAGTTAACCTTAAGAAGTTTCTCAAGTAGTAACTCTCCTCTGTTGAAAATTTTGACTTTCTCCAGGTGCAGTTTATTTCCTTGTGCATGAATTAACTTCTTGGAGTAAGAGAATGTTATGTTGATTCCCTCATTAAGCATTTTCTCGATGCCGTATGCAATCATCCACACAGTATCATATGCATGGAAGGCGTAGGCATTCATTGAGTTGTTGCTCTTCAGTGTTTTTGTAAATTGGCGCATCTTTATGGATTCTGGTATGTGTTGACGAAGCCCCACTACTCCTTCAAGACGTCTCAAAGTACCTTTGTCACTCAAAGATGAATCTAAGGTAACTGAGAGCCAATCTGTGGCTAGCCACACGTATCCACTGGTCATCATCTGCAGCTTTTTCACTATGCTTAAGATTCTGAGCAAAGGGTCAGGACCAAAATGAAGAATATAGACTCGAGGACCGATGGACTTAGATTTGTTCAAAGCATCAGTAACAGATTTTTCATCAAAATGTAGTAGTGAGAGCGGCACTTTATAGGAAATCCTGAATCTTTTCTTTTCAAGTTCATCATCTAGAGCAGAAACTCCATTTCTTCCGAGCTCATCATCTGAATAAACAGATATAACCTCTTTCCATCCATGAAAATCGAGAAGGTCCACAAGGGCAGACATTTGGTGGGCATCATCAGGTGTTGTCCGGAGAAAGAAGGGAAACTGGAGGGCAGAGAGGGTTGGATCAGTTGCTGCAAATGAGATGAGAGGAAACTGGAGCCCTTTTGCAATGTCTGATAAAGTATGAGCAATAGAGGATGAGATAGGACCTATTATAGCCACCACTTCTTTCCCAAGCACTTCAAACGCTGCACAATAACAACCACTTGCTCTTAAACCAAGCCATTAGTGATAGAATCAAAGTTATGCATCCAATTATGTGCAGGAAACACATGTTTTAGACGGTCCTATCCTTAGAATGTTTCTAAAGGGGCCATGGATGAGAATGTTTGAAAACAAAAAAAAAACAAGAAGAACAATCACGGTACCTGCGAAGGACCCATGAAAGACATTGCAGGAAGAGTCCTCCATAAACAGACGTAGCTCCGTTTCTTTGAGAAGGCTTGTGTCAGCGTTCACATCGGAGACAGCTGCCTCCAGAGCTACCTTTGCAGCTCTTCCGATAACGGAATCAAAAGTGAAAACAGAACCGAGGTTTATCACCTGAGGCCTTTGGCATCTCACTATAACCATTAGAATGGCTACAGTCAATGCTGTTATAGCCACGGATTTGTCAATGCCCAGTCCCATGGAGACAAAGCAATCAAACTAACAGTTCAGATGGTTTGTGTCTGAACTATAGAACCATCTCTTTTCTGAGTCTAGTCTCTCTTCAGCCTTTAGGATCCACCTACCTATGCAAGAACCAGGGAGAAAAATGAATCAAGGCAAGGTTCACAGTTTTTACGTGTATAACAAGCAAATTGTGTGAATCAGTTCCCACAGTGAGAGACAGAGCCCATACGTTTAAAGAGTAAGAAAAAAAGACAAAGAGCTTTACCCACGACAAGAATCAAGTTCAACAGTGTGAGAATGTCTCTCTTTTTCAGCAACCTTCATGTTCTCTGAGGAATATACGCAAAAAAAAAAATTGTAGGTATAAGCCATAAACGGAAAATTTCGTGCAAAGAAACGAATTGTTTAGCAGGAAAAGTCAAGGAACCGAACCAAAAAAAAGCAGTGAATAAGACAGGAGCCAGATTCCAAAAGAGATAAAGACAAAAACTAGAGACCACATCACGCCCAGAAAGAAAGTCATCTTCTTCTCGAATAGAAACAGAGAAACAAGAATAGAGGAAAAACGTGTGACTCAAGTTTCTTCTTTTGTTCGAGAAAGAAAGCCATTGTGTAAGCCGTGTGGACCACTATCCTAACGGCACATATTTTGAAAGATTATTTAAGAATAGAGATATTTATACCATAGGATATATTACTGACTTGTGTTAATTAATCATTTTTCAAAAGTCTTTTAATCTTCTTAAGATTTTTTTTTGAATTTTTCTCAAAGGGGTTATAGTAAAAGGCATAGAAAGTAGAAGACATAGAAAGTCATTTCTTGGTAGATCGGGGACAAGACGATTTCATTTGTACCAACCATTCCAGCAATGCGCATGTCCTCTGAAATTACATCCTCTCATGAAGGTGGTAATACGTATACATGCTTCGACCACTCATTTTTTCCAGCATCTCGCAGAACCCACATCTCCAGATTTTTACTTGCTCGACTAATAGAACCAGAGCGTGCCTAGCATGTATCACAAAAGACATTTGCCTCAAATCCCCTTCTAAATATAAATATATTAGGGGCACCAATTCTTAAAATTTCTTGTAGTGTAATGGTTGATTAAGGAATTTATGTGCACATGATAATGAAGTTCGATTCATCCCAACTTTAGATTTTATTTTTTTCTTTTGGAATTAAGCTTTTTATAAAAAAAATTATTTTAAAATATTATTATTTTAAAATTTGTTTTGAGTTCCACTTACCCTAAACACGCCATTGAATACAACCAAAAATATCATCAGAAACTCCCGACATAAGCAAACCTAGTTTTCCATTGTAATTTATCAGAGTTGTTGAACTATGCACTTCTTTACTGGAAGTTTACATGAAATTCACAAAGTTGAACTTCTCAGACTTGCCGATCTTAGATCTAGATTCAAATTTAAATCTTTTTCTCCTTCTTTGTTTCTCTTGTCGCTTCAATCTAAGACCCATATGAAGCAGCTCGCCCTTCTTATGGCTTCATTGGTGATTTCGTCATCTCCGCTCCAACTCCGTCCACCGTCTCCTATGTAGCGACTCTGTCCACCGTCTCCTCCGTCGCAACTCCGTCCTCCGTCGCCACTTAGTCCTCCGTCTCCTCCGCTAGAACTCCATCCTCTCCTGGTTTGCAGCCGGGTACACCTCCTTCTGTGCCGCTTGAAGCTCACTCTCCGCCAGAACCACCAGATCCTCCTGACGCACCCTTCGATCTCGTGCACTTTTCAGAAACTCCTAATTTGAAATCTCATTTGTTGAATCTGTCACTTATGTTCAGTGATGATGTTGTTTCTCTTGTGTATGTTGACACAAGTTGTGTCTCAAATTGCTTGTCTCCTGCAATATGCAGAGTGTTTCTTTGCTGGTGCATTGACTGGATTCCTCACCGTTTCTTTCCTAGCAAATTCATATATCCTCCTCTCCCGTTCATTATGCTTGTCATAGTGTTTGTTGATTCAACAGTGGGTTTCTTGATCTCCATCACCATCTCCGTCTCTCTTCTTCGTCCATTAACCCAAGTTTTATCTCAGTGTTTTTCTAACTTATTGTTGGCTGATGAGTTGATATCTTTGTTTTGTTATCTTAGACACTTTCGTGATATATCTTTGTCTCTTGCCTTGGAACGCCCCTTTACTGCAGTATGCAGTCCCATTACTGTTTTATGCATTTCTACTTTTGTGGTACTCAAGTCCTTCTATGCTTAGCTATGACAGCTAAATGAACTGATGTGTCACATATCCACTCATCATATGAATTGGGTCTTGTTGAACGTTTAATGTTCGGTTTCCTTCGTTATGGAGTTTGTGCTTCTCCCAATTTCATCATCTATTTTATGTGGTTTTGGTACAGGGAATGTATTATTGAAGATTAGAGATACTTCTAACACTGAAATTCTAATCAAAGGCTTTGTAGCCATGTTAAAGATTATTGATTGTGCACTTGTTGTTGCTTTAATCTTGGGATTTATACCACTGATTGTGGTCTTTAATTACCAAGGCTTTGTTTCAGTTTACAGCTCGATGGTCGTTGAGATTAGAAGGTTTCTCGACGTCACTAGTTGTTTAAGCGTTTTGTATGCAGTTATCCTTCTATGTTGTATTTGCTTATCTGTAATAGCTGTTTTCTTGGCCTAGACGGCTTTGTTTTCATGTTCTATGTACACTTTAGTAAGAATTTATAAAAGTAAGGTTTGATAAAAAAAAAAGAACTTCTCAGACTTTAAATCAAAACAAACTACCATGGAAGACCAGTTGCCTACTCTAACTGAGTAGTAAATAACACCACTGATACATATCCACATATTAGAAGAACAATGTGGGATGGAACATTCGACCAACCTCCATGACAATTTCTTGGTTCCTAATATCAGAACTTGGTGTTTCATAGAGAACCACTTCTACTCATCATTTACAAACGAGGTTTCCACTAGCAAACAATACGTTGAACTCTTTAGAAACGGGGTCATATCCAAGATTGCTGCACACTCCATGCCTCCTCGTTGACTTCATCAATCTTGGTGGTAAGGTCAAGGACTGTCCCGTTCTGGGGTTACATATCACCGGAACAAACTCTGAAACTTTCATCCCCTCAAAGATTATGTCAGCTACATAACAGAAGAAGCCACTGGTAGGAGTAGAGACTCTATAGGAACTTGGGAAACGCGCAAGATGGTTGGCCACTACAACATACGAGTTCTCTTCTGGATTTTCAGGCTAATAGAAGCTGAGGGTGAGCAAAAGATTTGGTCAAAAACAACTCTGTGAAATATTGACTGCGAAGCATGGACGCCCAGAGCTTGGATAAGCAACGAGCTTTGCGTAAACAGGTGGAGAAAAGGTTAGAACAGAGACGTTCATGGCAGATACAGATTCCAAAGAATTGGTATTATATTTTTTTCTTGGACCAAAGAGTTGGTTTTGTTTTGGAACAAAATCTTTATATTTATCCTATAAAGAAGGAAAGTTAAGAATTACACATTCTCCATGATACAAATGAGGCTATGATCCCTTTAAAGTTTTATATTCGTGGCATCTCTTCCATAGGTGAAGATCGAATTGATATAATGACTGAAATCTATTCCTTGCTCTCAATACTATTTTTAAGTCCATCTCTTATCTCCTTTCTTAGGTACTATAAATCTTTCCAAAATATTTTAGATTATACTAAATATTTTATGTAAGACTTAAGACTTGAGCAAATATTAAATGTTGGTGGGCTTGGTTCCTTTTTGCCAAATGTCCTTGATAAAAATCCGTCATATTAGGTCTGGATTCGGGTCGCGTCTTGTCAGATCATAATTTTTTTAATCTTAGATATTTAGATCTAATAAGATAATTATCATTTACCAATTCATGTTCTATTTAAATTTAATAGGATCCAAATCATTTCGAATCTAGTCATCTAGGAATTGTTAGTATCTGCTATTTTTTATTCCTAATAATTTCGGATCCGTTCTGATATTTATGCCTAAAAAAAAAACCAAAGACCCAAAAAATACAAAAAACCTGAAAATATCCGAAAACTCAAAAAATATTTGAAATATTCAAATATCAAAAAAACATCCAAAATTTTACCCATAATCTGAACAGAAGACACGAAAATACCAAAATTAATCCAATTATCCGAATTATATTTTTTAAAATCTAAAATGTTACTTGAAAACCAAAAATATACACGATAACTCAAACATGAAACTTAGAAAAATATTTGTAATACCAGAAATATACTGAAACACACACTTTTTTAAAATATATTAGAAATTTCGAGTATTTCAGGTATCCCATCGGGTTTCAGGTTTATGTCAGATCCAATACCCGCAGTGCTCCAAAACAAGATCAACTATAAAATGACATTACTTGTACCCAATCCAAACTGATTTTTTCCGGTTCGGTTCTGGTTCAAGTTTTGGGTACGGATAAAATACCCAGATGATAGATGACTGAAATGTGTATTTTCTGGGATTTTCTCTTTGATAATGTAGATTCATGTTCATTTCATAAGTCGCTAATAGGGGTTTATATTACTGAAATGTAATGGTTTCGTCTACTTACCATATTAAAAGAACATTTTAAACTAATATGAGTAATATTTAAACAAATATGTATGCCGAGTGTTATATTAACTTATGTTATAATCATATAATGTAATAGTTATATTGTTTGTTAAATGAAATGTTAGCATGTGTACATTATGTTGGAGTCTATTTACTGAAATAAGAGAGAGAGACATAAATGCAGAAATGTGAAATTTATAATATATTGGTCTCATCTTGTCAGGTTAAGGTGCGGAAGTTTGAGATATTGTCAATTTTAGATGTAGTGGTTTACAATGTTTGAGTGAACAATGATGTGATATTTAAATGGTTTGTTAACCAATACTCTTCCGTTTGTAAAAGATATATGTTTATGTGTACTTTACACATACTAAGAAAAGAGTAATCTGACCGGGTGATTGTGGCCGAGTGGTAATGAGACGGGACTGAGACGCCAACACGTTTCAGGTTCGATCCACTTGCTGCGCGAAACTAAATCACAATTATCCTGGTCACCTTACACGAATATGAGCCCATGCTTTAGGGCCCATTTGAATACCCGGAGAGAGGGTCTATGTGGGCTGCACCTCCCCTTGGGAATTAGTCTGGGCCTCTCCATGGGCTTGGAAAACCGAGATTAAAAAAAAAAAAAAAAAAAGTAATTTATGGATCTAAAAAGGCTTGGACAAACATCATTTTCTGACGAGGTTAAGTTATCTTACCCAATCTATGGATCTAAAAACTATCATAAAGATTTTGTAACAAGAAGATCTAAAAAATCTTCTCCCTACAGCATCACGCCCAAAAAGTCGTCATCTTCTTCTTCTCGAATAGACACATTAGAATAGAAGAAAAACGTGCGACTTAAGTTTCTTCTTTTGGTTTGAGCTACAGTCAAAAGCAGCCGTTTGCAAGCTTTGGGGTCCATTATTATGGGCCTACATCGAACGACCCATATTTTTAAGATTATTTTAAGACTATTAAATTATAAAATAATTAATTGACTTGTGTTGTGTTTAGGGGTGGGACGGACCGGATATCCGGGGTATTTTAGGATATCCGGATCCGGATTCGCCGGATCCGTGATTTTAGTATCCAGATCCGGATCCGCGTCTTCCGGGTATCCGGACTTCGGATATCCATCTAGATATTGTGATACCCGCGGATACCCGGATTCGGATCCGGATCCGTAAAAATAATTAAAAAATATTTTAAAAATATAAAAAAATTAAAAATAAAACATAAATTAAATATTTATACAAAATTTATGAATATATATATATATGACATATAATATTAGTAAAATTTAAATATAATATTAAAAAAATATTTTATGTATAAATACTAATATATCAAATATAATTATTAATAAAATTAAAAATTTAATATATTTTAAAAACACGGATCCGGATCCGGATATCCGAACATAAAAATTAAGATATCCGGATTTGGATCCGGTTTGGACGGATTCAAAATTTTACTATCTGGATTCGGATCCGGGCACTCCGGATATCCTATTTTCGGAGCGGATCCGAGACGGACTTCGGATCGAATCCGGATCCCGGATAATACGTTCCAAGCCTAGTTGTGTTACAAAATAATAATAATTGATTTGTGTTAATTAAACATCCCTCTTTTTCCAAAAAAGCCTTTTTAATCTTCTTAACTGTTATTTGACTTTTTCACATAAAGTTTATAGTGCCGTTCAATAGAAGTTTTGACTGAAATATAACACAATATTTCTCCGAAGAGATATCAGCTTTGGCAATGTAGATAGAACGGTGATTTTGATCAATCAGTGTTTTCACCAATTCTTGAAAACATCAAAGTCTCCATCTATTGTTTGATTTCATTAAGATCTGATAACAAAATTGTGATACATTTGAATTAGTATTCTTGATAGCTCAGTTGCATCTGTATTGTGCCTCTGATACACATCGTGAGCCATTCTTTGAGACGTTATCGTTTGTTTGTTGCCTCTGATACACATTGTGAGCCCTTAACATTTTGTAAAGCTTGACGTCCTCTTCATCGTGTACTTAATTAGCTGTGAATTCTAGGATGCTTAAACGCTTATGTTCCTTGAATGATCACCCCTCTGGCTCTGATAGTTGGCCTCTAGAAGTTGTGGAAAATAAAGAAAATGCCAGATGGGTATGACGCAAAATATTTCATTGATACCAGCCATTCCAATATAGCATAACTTGGCCTCTGCAACTACATTCTCTCACAGCAGGAGGGGAATTAGTATATATGCCACAGCTCAATGTATCTACTTTGGCGTGAGCATAGCTAATCTACCCTTGTTAGACTGACTAGGTAAGTAGGAGTTCCCTGTCTTACTTGACTGTGCTTTGAATGTTAATTTGTAAGAGTAAGATAACAACAATAAACATCTCAGTTTGGTTCAACCTTCTTAATAATTGAATTATCATCATCCATAGCTTTTCGTTCAACTTCTTCTGCTTTTTCTGTGTCTTTCTCGATGATCCCTAAATACGTTTTGCTTTGTGATAAACACTCGATGTTGGATAAGCTTCATTACTTAGGAAACAAGTTATCCTAAAGTAAGATGGATAACTAATAGGATTAGGATAAAATTAAGACTCCTAATTCATGTTGTAATAGGTTAAAGTTAAGGATCCCTATTAGCTATATAAGGAGATCAAACTGTAAGAGAATCTCATAAGAAAAGATTAAGAAAGCAGAGAAAGATAAATAAAACAAAGGAACCGCTTTATAAACACTTGTGTTCTTGAGTTCTTCTTTTACTTTATTTGGTATCAGAGCCTGCATTTTGTTTTTGTCTAAGAAAATCAAGACACATATACGATGGGAGATACAAAGCCTCCGATGAAACCGAGAGACTCTGTTCCATCTGCTGTCGTTTGTCCGATGTTAACATCATTGAATTACACTGTATGGACGAAAAGAATGAAGGTCATGTTAAGAGTTCACAAAGTTTGGGAAGCTATTGATCCTGGAACTGACAACGAAGAAAAGAATGATATCGCAACAGCACTCTTATTTCAATTTATTCCTGAGAATCAGATTATGCAAGCCGGAAATGATGATTCTCCTAAAGAAATATGGGAAGCTATCAAATCCAGAAATCTTGGTGCTGAACGTGTGAAAGAAGATCGTCTCCAAACATTGATGAACGAGTTTGAGCGTTTGAGGATGACCGACTCAGACACTGTCGATACCTTCTCTGCGAAGATATCAGAGATTGCAACTAAATGTGCTTCTCTGGTCAAACACTCGATGAACCTAAACTTGTGAAAAAGTTCTTGAATAGTTTACCAAGAAACAAGTTTATTCACATCACAGCTTCACTCGAGCAAGTTCTAGACTTGAACAAAACAAGCTATGAAGATATTGTTGGTCGACTCAAGGCATTTGAAGAACGTCTATTAGGAGAAGATGCACACGAGCAACACGGTCAATTACTGTACTCAAACTCAGATCGAAGCAATGGAAGTAACAGAGGGAGAGGACGAGGTTGGAACCGTGGCCGAGGTCGAGACAAAAAAGGAAGAGGTCATGGAAGAAACAATTCGTACGACACAAGCAAAGAAAAACGAGATTACTCTCAAATTGTCTGTTTCAACTGCAAGAAGAAAGGACACTTTGCCTCTGTTTGTACTAAGAAGAAGGAAGAGAATCAAGAGCTAAACAAGAATGAGACGAAAGAAGCAGATACAGCTTTATACTTACACGAAGTTGTATTCCTTAATGAAGAAAAAATCTTGCCAAAGACTCTTGAAACTCATAAAAAGGAAGATGGAATGTGGTAATATAGACAATGGTGCTAGTAATCACATGACGTGAGAGAGATCGTATTTTTCTGAAATCAATCTATACTATATAAAAGTTGAGGCTATAAGCCATTCGAAGTGTCCACATAGGATGTTAAACAAGCAATTATATTATGACAAATCAGTATTTTTATTTCTTATTTCTAAAAATGTCAATATTACCAAAATTGTATTATTTCAATATAAATAGAAATAAATATCAAATATGGTAAACTTACAAAAATAAAAACATTATATATAAGTTAACTTAATATATAACATATTTTAGAAAATACTAACAAAAATAATAATTAATTGCAAATACAAATTTTCAAACAACTATAACTACATAAATTTAAAACACTTGATTTCAAAATTTAGGTTATATATTATTGAAAATATTCAAAAATAACATATATTATATACAAGTTGATGCTATAAATCATTGAATGTGTCCACATATTATTTCAAGTCACAAATAAAAGTATACTAATCACCTTTATTATTTTTAAAATTTTGAAAAATCTTCAAAAATTATCTCTTTCAAAATAGAAATCAATATTAAATTTAGTAAAAAAAAATAGAAATATCATCAATTGAGTCAGTTTGATATATAAACTAAACCTCTAGAATATAACATAAATTTAACTAACAAAAAAATATTTTTAAAGAATACAAGAATTTTTCAAACAATAAAGACACTATGAACCTAAAAACATATATTTTAAAAATGAGGATTTGTATTATTTAAAGTGTCTAGAGAGAACTTACAAAGATAAATACCTTAGGATAGAACTAAATTTTTTCTTGTAAAAAAATAGCATTTGAGGAGGAAAATAATCAAAATAAGTTTTATTAAATGGTGTAAATATAAATTTATACCCCTAGAGTTAACTAATCTAGACTTAGAGTTTAGAGTTATAAGTTAGGGTTTTGGAGGTGAGGTTTAAAATTTTTAAAAATAAGAAATTTCAAAATAAAAAATTAAAAATAGCTATTTGAGATAATTGCTCATTTACAAGTAAGATTAATAATATACGAGTTCAGCATCCAAATTTGATATTTTAAATAAACACTTAAGCAAATTATTTCAATCAAAATAAAATGAAAATCAAATAAGGTAGAAAAAGAAAATGTTTTTTATAAGAAAATAGATAACTTAATATATAAAATGAATATTTGAAAACTAAACATAATATTTTAACTAACAAAAAGAACATTTTTTGTAAATAGAAATCATGGTTTTTGTTTTAAAAAAAACTTTGATAATCATGTATGTAAGAATAAAATAAAACCAGTGTAAAAATATAGATTAACAGATATAAGAAATTTCTTAAAACTAAGCTTGATATTTTACCAACTTATATAAAAATTTAGCAAGAAATATTTTTATCCACAATCTTTCTAACGATATTTCTATTTTCTTTTAAAAATATTGACATATAATTTAAAATATCAACATCATCATATTTTAATATTTTGAAAAATCTTAAATTTCCAAAAACCATCTATCAGAATAAAATTTAAAATATATAATATAAACAAAAAAAATAGTAAAAGGGAACTAATTTGGTATATATGTTAACTCTTTCAAAATTAATGAAAAAACTAGATTTTGACCCGCGCAACAGCGCCAGTTTTATTTTCATTTTTATATACATAGATATTTGTTTTACATTATTATTAGCATTAGTCATATATTAAAATGCTTATATAATTATTACAAACATAATAATTTTATAGTATACATGTTAACCAATACATGAAAATCATATTTTAATATTATTTTATACTTAAATTATATTAAATTCTGATTTGGGTTTCAAAAGATTACCCTTAGCAAAATTTTAATGTTTATTTAGATAATATATATATATGTTAATTTTATGTTTATATGTTAATATCAAATGTTTCAATCTATTTCTTATTATATATTTATTTTATTGAATTTACATATGATTATTAAATAAAATAATATATACGTAAAATTTATATTTCAAATTATTTTATATTTAATTTATATTAAATTCTGATTTGGATTGCAAATTTAGATTACCGTATAACAAATTTTTATGTTTATTAGATAATATATTATTATATATATGCCAAAATTTTACTCATATATCATATAGGTGCAATTTCATTTTCATATATTTCAAATTTTAAAATAAAACAAAAATTTATGTAAAATGGTATTGTTATATTATAATTTTTTAAAATAAATTTTCCCACAAAAATAAAAATTTATAGTAATAATAGCATAAGCCACATTAACATTATTATAAGGTTAGATAATATATAACAAAAAATTATATTAAGTTATTGATAATTTTATTATATAAATTACAACTTGGGTATAAAAATAAAATCCGCATGACCAATAATATTGTAATAAATTCAAATATTATTATAAAATTAGATAATATATAACATCAAATTATAATAAATTATTGATAAACTTTATTATATAAACCATAACTTTGTAGTATAACTATAACGTTATTCATATATTTAAATGTTTATATAACTATTACAAACACAATACTTTTATAGTTTACATTTTATATTTTATCTTATTCGATTTGAATTTGATTACTAAATAAATTAAATATATATGAAAATCATATTTTAAAATTATTTTATATTTAATATCTACTAAATTTTGATCAGGATTTCAAAGTTAGATTACTGTTTAGCAAATTTTTATGTTTATTTAGATGATATATTATTGTATATATATATATATATATATATATAAGTATGAAAAAATTATTTTTCATTTTATAAAAGTACAGAATTTTTAATTATTTTTTATTTTATAAAATATAATTGAATGTATATTAATCAATAATTATATTTTATATAATTCGAAAATAATTAAATAGTTACATAATTTTTAATGTTGAGATCTTGCTAAAATCTTTTTCAAAAGATTTGTTATAATTTGTAATATATATTTATATTTAAAATAAAAAATATCAAAAGATATTATGATTAAAGTAGTTATAAATATTTTATCATTAGTTTTAATAAAATACATTTTATTAAAGTTTTCTAGTGATGGTCCAAATAAAAAATCACACATGAAATGAGTCATGACTTCTATTTTAATAGAATAGATATTAAAAAAAACTTATATCATACATTATGCCAAGGCATACAAATAACATATACATCAAAATAAAAGGTATTTAATTTCAAAATATTTAAAGTAATCAAATAAATTTAAAAAGTAAACTGAAATTTAGTATTTAAAATTTTCTTATTTATATTGTTAAATCGGCTATAAGAAGTTATCAAATTTATATTAGGTTGCACAATTTTCTTGTAAAATTAGGTTGATTTTAATTCTTTTTATAAAACCATTCTTGGCTAACAATAAATTTTGTTAAAAATGATAGTAAAAATAATTCACTTATGTAAGACACGTTAATTTTGTTGTTCATTTATGCGCTTTTCAATTACCTTTTATCATTCAAATGCATTAACATACATCAACCATTAAAATTTTAATAACAATACTATATTATGTGTTGACACAATTGTTTTTAGAAAATTATAATCTACTTCTTTATTAAACAAATTAGATAGTTTTTATGAAAAAAAATCTATTTTTTTTGTAATCTATAAAAAAAGTCATTAAGAATAAAATAAAGTATAAGGTGACTCTTTATACATTTTAATGTAAGTCACCACTAAAAATGATATGATACATGTTTATGAAAAATAGTTACAGCAATCAACATAACATATAAAATTTAAAATGAACTCATACGAGTTTTATCAAAGAAATATATTTGAAAACAATGTTAATAAAATATATGAAAACTTTAAAAAATCAAAAGAAGTTCACCAAATAAATTACTTAAATGTTTAATAATATTTAATATTAGAATATGGTTTTCGCGACAATAAATATTCATTATACTTTAATAAACTTAAGAATATATTATCTAAGAGTATTAATCAGTAAAATATAAACACTGCGATTTTGACAAACTTCTAAAAATTAGAAAAAGATACAAGTGAACTAATAAATCATCATAGTCCTCACATTAATTTATACTGCAATTATATCAGTTAAAAGATATATATATATATATATATATATATATATATATATATATATATATATATATAATATTATAGATCTCTATATTTTTACTTATAAAAATTATTTAACGCTGCATAAAAATTTATATATTTATCCTCCCTTTCTTATATCTAACAAAAAAATTTAATATTGTTTAACTTTATCAAATACTTATTATGATTAAAACCTAAATCTAAACATTATACATATATGCATTTAAGAGAATTAAACTGAAGCATTTTCAATACATATAAGCACACAATAACTATCTAATAATTATACTTTCATTATAAAAATTTGGTAAATATATCAAAGTTAGTTAGTGTATATATGAAATAATCTTTTATGTCATTGAACTAGAAAGATAAGTAAAAATTTTAAGATAAAAATGTTAATAATAGTATATTAGTAGTTAATACGCATCAAAAAATATATTATTTTAAAATAAATTATGATTAATGAATAATTTAAATATGTCTATAAATATACTTATACATTTACCTATACAAATAAATAGACATCTTAATATTGGCTATTCAAGGCATACAATTGTATAAAATTTCAAATAAAATAATAATAAATCATATTTTAAATATAATTCATAGAAAAATTATATAAATAATTTATATTTTTATTATTTAAATATAAAATAAAAATTAATTATTAATACAAACTCGCGAGTAGTGCGAGTTGAAAATCTAGTGAAAATATAAAAGGTAAAGTTAAGTTTGGAGATGGATCATACGTTGATATAAATGGAAAAGGATCTATCCTATTTGAAGCAAAGACTGGAGAACAGAAACTACTTTCTGATATCTACTTTATACCGGAGTTAAGAGGCAATATTCTCAGTTTAGGACAAGCAACAGAACAGGGGTGTGAGGTCAGAATGAAGGATAACTTTCTAACTTTAAAGGATCCAAATGGTAGGCTACTAGTAAAAGTTCAAAGATCACCAAACCGACTTTATAAAATAAAGTTACAAGTTGGTAGAGCAGCCTGCCTACAAGCAAGAATGGATGAAGAACCTTGGCGTTGGCATGCTAGACGTGGACATATTAGCTTCAAAACAATAAGATCGATGGCAA
Organism: Moricandia moricandioides; assembly: GCA_905132885.1. Taxonomy (NCBI): domain Eukaryota; kingdom Viridiplantae; phylum Streptophyta; class Magnoliopsida; order Brassicales; family Brassicaceae; genus Moricandia; species Moricandia moricandioides. Next base: position 47,532 of record CAJHQQ010001585.1, read on the forward strand.
CACATGGAATGGCTTACGGCTTACCTGAGATCACTGAAGAAAAGCAACATTGTGACTCATGCTTGGTAGGCAAACAAACACGCCAACCTTTTCCAAAAGCTTCGACATGCAGGTCCTCACGAGCACTTGAGTTGCTTCACGCGGACTTGTGTGGTCCAATCTCACCTGCTACGCTATCTCTCAACCACTAAATATTTGTTATCATCAATGACTACACAAGATACATGTGGTCTATATTACTGAAACACAAAAGCGATGCATTCAGTAAATTCAAGATATTTAAAGGTTTCGTTGAGAAGGAATTCGAGAAGAAGATTATGACATTACGTACAGACAGAGGAGGAGAATTTACCTCACAAGAGTTTCAAGATTTCTGCAATGACAATGGAATAAAGCGGCATTTAACGGCTCCATACACTCCGCAGCAAAATGGTGTCGTTGAGCGAAGAAACCGCACTCTAATGGAGATGACTCGCAGCATACTTAAAGCAATGGGTATGCCAAATTATTTATGGGGTGAAGCAGTATGTCACGCCACATACTTAATCAACATGGTTCCTACAAGAGCTCTAATGAATGAAACTCCATACGAATGCATGAGAGGAAAGAAACCAAGTCTCTCTCATGTAAGAGTATTCGACTGTATGGCTTATGCAAAGATTGATTCAGGTCATCTCAGGAAACTTGATGATAGATCACTAGCATTGGTACATCTTGGTATTGAACCCGGAACCAAAGCGTATCGACTTTACAATCCTGATACAAACAAATCATTGTAAGTCGAGACGTGATTTTTATTGAAAAAGCTTGCTGGAATTGGAAGGGAGGAAGTAAGGAAGCTCAAAGCAAACCTGGTATGTTCCATATGTTATGGGGAACTACAGAAGATAATGGTAACGGTCCTTATGTAACAGGAATTCAGCAAGAAGATAATATTGCAGAATCAACAGAAACAGAAGCTGAAACAGAGTTTGATGAAACAATGGATGCTGGCCCTTTCGTGGATGGTGAGAATGATTCACCACAATAAGTAAGAAGATCAACACGTCAAGTCAAAAAGCCAAGCTATCTCGAAGACTACGTTCTGCTAGCTGATATAGAGGGAGAAACCTTGTTACTTACCTTAAATGATGAACCGATGAATATACAAGAAGCTCTCAAAGACAAACGATGGAAGCAAGCTTGTGTAGATGAGATCGATTCCATATATAAGAATAAGACATGGATCTTAATCGATAAACCACTAGGACTAAAAGTGATTAGTCTCAAGTGGGTATTTAAGATCAAACGGGACGCCAACAGAAGTATTAACAAATTTAAGTCAAAACTTATTGCAAAGGGTTACATTCAAGAACATGGAATTGATTTCGACGAAGTTTACGCACCAGTGGCTCGAATAGAAAAAATAAGAATTCTTATAGGTCGTGCTGCTGCTAATGGATGGGAAATACACCACTTGGATGTGAAGACAAGATTCTTACACGGTGAGTTGCTTAAAGAAGTCTACGTATCTCAACCAAAAAAAGGGAGATGAATACAAAGTTTTCAAACTTTAAAAGGCGCTATATGGGTTAAGACAGGCTCCTAGGGCTTGAAACAAGAAGCTGGACCAAATCCTCAAGAGACTGAAGTTTGAGAAGTGTTCCAAGGAGAGCTCAGTTTATCGTAAACAAGAGAAGAAGAAGCTACTAATCGTAGTTATTTACGTCGATGATCTCTTTGTAACTGGAGATTCTATGGAAGTAATCATGGAGTTTAAAAAATCCATGTCGCAAGAGTTCGAAATGTCTGACCTTGGTAGACTGACGTACTATCTTGGAATTGAAGTAACTCAAAACTCAAAAGGGATTAAGATTAAGCAAGAAGCATATGCGCGCCAAATTTTAAAAGAAGCAGGTTTGGATACGAGCAATGCAACTCCAATACCCATGGAGTTCGGTCTGAAACTATCAAAGGCAATGGAGGAACCTGAGATCGACGCATCTCTTTATAGACGGAGGATAGGATGCCTTAGATATCTACTGCATACAAGACCGGATCTTACCTTCTCGGTAGGAATTCTCAGCAGATATATGCAATCACCACGCAAGTCTCATGGTGACGCATTAAAGAAAGTTCTAAAGTATATACTAGGTACTCTTGGTTATGGTTTGAAGTTTAAAGACAGTGGATGGCAGAAGCTAATTGGATATAGCGACAACAGCCACAACACTGACTTGGACAATGGAAAGAGCACCACAGGTCATCTCTTTTGTCTCAGAGATACACCAATAACATGGTGTTCTCAAAAGCAAGAAACGGTAGCTCTATCATCTTGTGAAGCTGAATTTATGGCAGCAACAGAAGCGGCAAAACAAGTAATCTGGCTTCAAGACTTAATGAGTGAGATAACCGGAAGAAAGCTTGAGAAGATGTTGATCAGAGTGGACAACAAGTCAGCCATAGCACTAGCCAAGAATCCTGTTTTTCATCGACGAAGCAAAAACATTCACAAAAGGTATCACTTCATACGTGAGTGTGTTGAGAAGAACCAAATTGATGTTGAACATGTACCCGGCAAAGACCAACTTGCAGACATACTAACAAAGGCATTGGCGAAGATCAAATTTCAAGAAATGAGAGAGCAAATTCGAGTTCTCAACTTAAGCGAAGATGATATGAAGCTTAAGGGGGAGAATGTTGGATAAGCTTCATTACTTAGGAAACAAGTTATCCTAAAGTAAGATGGATAACTAATAGGATTATGATAAAGTTAAGACTCCTAATTCATGTTGTAATAGGTTAAAGTTAAGGATCCCTATTAACTATATAAGGAGATCAAATTGTAAGAGAATCTCATAAGAAAAGATTAAGAAAGCAAAGAAAGACAAATAAAACAAAGAAACTGTTTTATAAACACTTGTGTTCTTCTTTTACTTTACTCGAAGAATGTAATTCAAGATTCTTAAAAAGGAAACATACAAAACAACATGTGGGTTGATCAAAATAAGACGTTAGAAAAGAAGAAACACACAAAATGAAAACCACACTTATATCACTTAAAATGCTTAAAGAAGCTTCACATTCTCAGCATAGTTGAGATAGATGTAGAATCTCTTACCATGAAACGCTTCCAGTCCTTGGATTCCAACTTTTGTGATCGTCTTACTTGCTCTACTAACACCACAAAAAATCCATCGGCATGAGCAAATCTAACTTGCCATTGCAGTATACCATTGTAATTGAATCATGCATTACTCTACTGGAAGTTTCAACCAACTTCACAAAGCTGAACTTCTCAGTCCTCAAACCAAAACAAACTACCATAGACTCCTCCAAAGACCTTCCGAGTGGCAGATCCAGACAAATTATTTGATGAGGACACATAATTAATAAAATACTAAATTAATATAAAAAGTAAAATAATAATAATAATATTTGTATATATTATAATTTTGTAATAATAAGTATGAATAACTATAGACTGTAAAAACAAACAAAACACATATATTTTTATAATTTTATTAATTTTAATATATTTAACATTAATTAAAAATATATAGTTAAAATTTGTATATGTAAACAATGATATATCAATGCATAGATATATAACTTTTTTAGTCGTCATACCTTAAAGAACCAAGTTCTAAAATATTAAACTAAAATAAAGATTTTTTTATTATTATATTTTAACAAAAATTATTCAATTATTAACAATTATGCACACCAATTATTAACGCAATGAAATGTGTTTCAAAACAAAATTTAACCTAAATATGAAAAATATAATAGAAAGAACTATGAAAAAATAAAGGAAAGATATCCTAACAATAGCTAAAGAGAATAATATCCAGAATAAAACAAAATGTAGGAAAATGATAATATAATATAGCTACAGAAAAATACAGTAACAAGTAAACCTGCCAAACAACACATTTATTGTACAGACAAAATACAAAGTGTTGTAATTGAAGGGGAGAATCATAACCAATTGTTCTACCAAAGTTAAAAAGTAATTTTAATAACTAAGCAAAATATATAAAGTATTAGGGGGCACGTGCCCCTGTAGTCGACACTGTAGATCCTCCCCTGGACCTTCCTGCTGAGGCTGTGTAGTACAAAACACAACTGATACATATCCACTTAGTAGAAGGACAATGTGGGATGCAACATTCGACAATCCTCCATGACGATGTTGGAATAAAATAGTTTGCCAAGTCAAAATAAAATTCATGTAGTTAAGGGATCTTGTGCTCTGTTCTCTTATTTGAATTAGTCTAGTTCTTGATCCTATTTGTTAGGAAGTTGTTGGTTTGTTTCCGCTTTAGTTGTTGCTCATTAGGCTATTTCTAAAGCCTCTCCTTCATTCTCATTCAATAAGTTAAGAACCTTCTTTCATTACTTTTCTCTGATATATTACATTTGGTATCAGAGCCTACAACTGAACGAAGAAAGGAAGAGGAACGATGGCTGCCGAGAGAGAAGGTGCGTTAAACATTCCTAAGTTTGACGGAGACTACAAGCATTGGGCGATGTTGATGGGAAACCTGCTGCAGTCTAAAGAATGGTGATATCTCATTTAAAAAGGAGTTTCAAAACCACCTAGAGGAACAGTGCTCAACAGACAACAAAGGACAGAGTTGGCAGAACTCAAACACTACAAGAAAATAAGAGATTTCCGACGGAGTTTTTTGACCGATTTTTTTTCGTCAGAATTTTTTGACGGTTTTCCAACGGAATACCAAAAAAATAATAACCGTCAAAAATCCGTTAGAAATTTCCAACCGAACTATCCCGTTAGAAATTCCCGACGGTTTTCCAACGGATAACCCAAAAAAAGAATCGTCAACAATCCGTCAGAAATTTCCAACCGAATCATTCCGTCAAAAATTTCCAACAATTTTCCAACGGATAACTAAAAGAAAAAAAACCGTCAAATTTTTTTAACCGATTTCAATCCGTCAGAAATTTCTAACAGATTTTTTCCGTCAGAAATTTCTAACGGATCTATGCGGTTAGAAATTTCCAACGGATCTATATTGTCAGAAATTTCCTTTAATTTTCTAACCAATTAAAACCATTTACAAATTTTAATATCTTAATTCCAAAAACTTTACATCCATAATCCAAAAATCTATCATCTTTCATACTTAACCTTGAAGTTTAAAATTAAACTTAATCTCAAATATTAAAGTTAAACTCAAAACATTATACTCCAATCCTTAACCTAAACCTTATATCCTAAGCCTTATGCATACTTTAACTCTAAACCTCAAATCATATTACTCAAAAGTAAAAATCCTAAACTCTAAGCTAAGAATTTATTTTAATAGATAACCTTTATTAGAAACCCTTAAATGATAAATCATATATCCCTAAATTACAAATCCTTAAATCATGAACATAACCTTCAATCTTTAAAATTTAGTTTTAAAACTAAATAATCAAACTCTAAATCACAAACACATAAAATATAAATAACAAAAATAAAGCATAAATTAGAAACAATAAAATATATATTCCATATCTTAACTTCATTTTAAACCTAAATTTCAAACCCTATTTCCTAATTTATACATATATCATAATCTTGTCTCTAAAAAAATCAAATTTTAATTTCAAATCATAAATTTAGACTTTAGACTCTAAATTTATTTTTCAAACTTAACTTCAAATCTTAAATTTTGAACTTTATTGCATAAACCTTAAATTTCATTTTTATAAACTCCAAATTTGAAATTTTAAAGTTAAATCTGAAATTAATATATCAAACTTTAAAATGTGAAATATAAATCTTTGAATTTTTAAATTTTGTCTCAAATTAGTTTTGTATATGAATATTTACCAGCAATATTTTATGTATTAAAATAAAATGTAGAATAAAAGATAATTACAAAAAGAAAATTGATAGTCAAAATAAAAGTGACCACTAATATACAAGGGTGAGGATCCCACAAACTTTTAACAAAAGCCCTTGATTAAACTAAATCTAATGGACCAAAATGTAGGAGATAAAATTTTGTGTTTCTTGAACTCTCTCTCTCCTCTTATCTCTCGTATCCTCTTCTTCTTCCCTTCCATTTTCTCTATCTTGTTCGTTTCATCATCCACATGAGTCATCTCGATGTAGATGAGAGTTTTGTTTTTTTAGGCACTAAAAGTACAATCCATCTGGATGGCTCATCCGAATGATTTTAAAATTTTAGGCTTAATTTTAAAGTCCATCCAGCTCAACCAATTTGGACCATCTGGATGGAGATGATTCTATCAAAATAGTATAATATCTATTATACACCTTATACATTTAACAAATTATAAGCTTAAAGTTAATATCATTTTTCACTTACGAAAATTTAAAAAACCGTATTTTCCTACTAAAATAAAAAAAAATATTTTTCCGCTAAAACCACAAAAAATATTTTTTCGCTAAAAACGAATTTTTTTTTTTTCGCAAAAATAGCAAAACCGCATTTTCCCGCCAAAAACCGCAAAATGTTTTTTTTACCGCCAAAACCGTAAAAACACGTTTAACCGCAAAACCGTAAAATGCGTTTTTTTACAAAAACATGTTTTCCTACCAAAACCACCAAAATGCGTTTTCTCGCCAAAACGCATTTTCTCGCCAAAACAGCAAAACGCGTTTCCCGCCAAAACGAGTTTTCCTGCCAAAACTGCAAAAACATGTTTTCTTGCCAAAACCGCAAAACGAGTTTTCCCGCCAAAACCGCAAAAACGCGTTTTCCCGCCAAAACCGCAAAAACGCATTTTCCCGCCAAAATCGCAAAAACACGTTTTCCCGTCAAAACTGCAAAAATGATTTTTCCCGCCAAAACCGTAAAAACATGTTTCCCCGCCAAAACTGTAAAAACGCGTTTTCCTGCCAAAACGCGTTTTCCTGCTAAAACGCGTTTTCCCGCCAAAACCGCAAAAACGCGTTTTCCCGCCAAAACCGTAAAAACACGTTTTCCCGCCAACACCGTAAAACACATGTTTTCCCGCAAAAACTACAAAAACGCTATTTCCCACCAAAATCAGAAAAAATGCGTTTTCCCACCAAAACCGCAAAAACAAGTTTTTCGGCCAAAACCGCAAAAAACGTGTTTTCCTACCAAAACCTCAAAAAGGTGTTTTCCCGCCAAAACAGCAAAAATGTATTTTCTTGCCAAAACGTGTTTCCCCACCAAAACCATTAAACATGTTTTCCCGCCAAAACCGTAAAATTCGTTTTCCTACAAAACGAGAAAAATGTGTTTTCGCTAAAACCGTAAAAATACGTTTTCCCGAGTATGAGAAGACATTAAGAATCTGCATCCATCGACATCACACACATATTAAAGACTGAGTACCCGAGAAACCATTTGTTCAAATTATCACAAAACAGGAAGCATTCATAAATATATGAGTTTTGTAAAATTTGAATTTGTACTTTGAGTTGTTTGGAAGTTTATTTGAATTTGAGTTTCCACTTTGAGTTTTATTAGAAGCTATAGTTGTAATTAAAATTTAATGCAAATTTAAATAAAAATTTATATGAAATAAAAATTTATAAATGTCAAAATGCTAATTTAAAATTAATTTTAGTGTAAATATATTTTAGAATAAATAATAAAAAATAGTTAAGTTAAAATTAATATCAAACAAATGATTAAATCAAAATAGGGGTATATTTGTAATTTGTTTATTAAACTCATCTAGATGAAAATAGAAAAAAAAAACAAACATAAAATTCATTCAGATGACTCATCTAGATGGCTTATCTAGATGGAGAAACGAACAACACTTAAAATCTAGATGGATCATCTAGATGAATCACATAAATGGATCATCCGGATGAAAATGACAGATGGAGAAACGAACGGCCCCTATCTCTCTCTTATTTTTCATTCGTTAACACAAAGTCTGTATCAGCCCTACCTTAACACAAGTCTCTCTTACCTCTCGTATCCTCTGTTTTGTGTTGTTTTAATTCTGGAAAAGTAAAGTCTGCTGGCCAGATGCCGAGTGGCAAGACTGTTGGCGGCGAAAGAGGTAGACGCAACTTTTTGGCGGAGACATGAGAAGCTTGACGGCGGAGGAGGCGTGACAAGCATTTCGAACGATGGCTCCAGCTCGAGATTGAGTCCTCGTTTCAGCCATAGCATCCATAGCGTGTGAAGGTTTCGGTTAGAAGCTGATAGAGGTGTCGGAGGAGGAGGCCACAACGACAGTAGATTTAGGTTTCATTAGTTCTTTTTTCGTTTTTTTTTTGTATTTTGTGTTGTATTTGTATATATATATGTGTGTGTGAATATAAATAAATGTTGAAATCATTTAATAAACCTAATTAATTTATAAATTGTTTAATCATATAAACCAAATTCTATAGGTAACCCAATTTTAATATGTATTATAATTTTTCTTTTTGTAAATAATATCAATTTTTTTTTTCATTTTCTGACGGATTATTCTGTTGGAAATTTTTGATGGAACCATCTGTTAGAATTTTTTGACGAAACTGTCTGTTGGAAATTTTTGACGAAATCATCCGTTAAATTTTTTTGACAGAATTATTGGTCAGAATTTTTTGACGGTTTAATATTGTTGGAAAACGGTCAGAAATTTCTGACGGTTTCTGACCGTAAAAAAATTTCTGACCATATAGAATTGACGGTCATATTCGTCAAAAATCGGTTAGAATCGGTCTTTCTAACGAATTTTTGACGGATATGACCGTTGGAAATATCTTATTTTCTTGTCGTGAAACTCAAAGACCTGAAGGTGAAGAACTACCTATTTGCTTCAATTGACAAAAGTATACTGAAGCAAATCCTTCATAAGAACTCTAAAGATCTCTGGGATTCCATGAAATCCAAGTTTCAAGGGAATGAACGGGTTCAAAGTGCTCAGTTACAAAGGATGCGTAGAGACTTTGAAGTTCTTGAAATGAAGAGTGGAGAAAATGTAGTTGAGTACTTTGCCAGAGTGATGCTTGTTGCCAACGACATGCGAAATTTGGGAGAAGAGATGCCTGATGGCAAGGTGGTGGAGAAGGTTTTGAGAACCTTATATGAGAGATTTACTTATATTGTTTGTGCAATTGAAGAATCGAAAGATATTAAGAGCCTTTCGATTGATGAGCTTCAAAGGTCACTGATGGTGCATGAAAAGAAGTTTAAGAAGAAAGAGAACGAAGAGCATGCCCTCAAAGTCACTGAAGATAGGGGAACAGGTAGAGGTGAACTATGGTCAAGATGATGAGGAGGAGCTCGTGGAGCTTTTAGAGGAAGACAAGGAGGAGCTGGTAGAGGTTCTTTCAACAAAGCTATGGTTGAATGCTACAAGTGCCATAAGCTTGGACATTTTCAGTATGAATGTCCCAACTGGGAGAGGGGAGCAAACTATGCCGAAACAGATGAAGCTGAAGACATGGTTCTAATGGCACAAGTAGATGTTGAGGCTACTAAACAGATTTGGTTTCTTGACTCAGGGTGCAGCAACCATATGTGTGGGGGAAAAGCAGTGCTTTAGTGACCTAGATGAAGACTACAAACACTCGGTCAAGCTAGGAGACAAATCGAAGATGGCTGTTGTGGGTAGAGGGAATGTCAGAATTGAGATTGAAGGTGCCTCACACATCATCACGAATGTGTACTACATTCCTGAGCTGAAGAATAACTTGATCAGCATTGGTCAATTGGTGGAAAGAGGAGTCTTAGTACTCATTCAAGGAGAAGAATGAAGGCTATATCATCCTGAGAAAGGGTTGATCATGACCCCCCTCATGACTATCAATCGAATGTTTGTAGTCACGGTAAAGACGATGCCAAAAGATCCAACGTTCTTCAAGATATCAACCGAAGACACACCACATCTGTGGCATTGTAGGTGTGGTCACTTGAGCTACAATGGGCTAAAAATGCTACAGTCTGGGAACATGGTAAGAGGGTTACCGGAGATAACAACACCGACCAAACTGTGCAAAGACTGTATTTTGGGGAAGCAACAAAGGAACACTGTACCGGAGAAGAGTACTTGGAAAGCTTCAAAACCATTGCAGTTGATTCATTCTGACTTGTGTGGGCCCATCACACCTGAATCCAGCAGTAAGAAGAGGTATATAATCAGATTCATTGATGATTATTCTAGGAAGTGTTGGGTTGATTTTTTATCAGAAAAATCTCAAGCTCTTGAAGCTTTCAAGAAGTTCAAAGCTTCTGTGGAGAGGGAGACGGGCCTGCTGATCCAATGTCTAAGATGTGACAGAGGTGGAGAATACAATTCAGGAGAATTCAAAGAACTTTGTGAGGAACATGGGATCCGAAGACAACTCACTACTGCATTCACACCTCAACAAAATGGAATTGAAGAGAGGAAGAACATAACCATAATGAAATATGGTCAGAAGTGTTTTGATTGGGAAGAAGGTGCCAAAAATCTTCAGGCCTGAAGCTACAATATGGTGCGTACACATGTTGAATCGAAGTCATGTTGCAGCAATAAAAGAAGTAACACCAGAAGAAGCATGGAGTGGAAGCACTCCACGAGTTGATCACTTCAGACTCTTTGGATGCATAGCACATGCCCACATACCCAAAGAAAAGCAAACGAAGTTAGATGACAAGAGCATCATGTTTGGACTAAGTGAAGAATCCACAACATACAGGTTGTATGATCCAGTTGGTGAAAATATTATCATAAGCAGAGATGTAGTATTTGAAGAAGATGCTGAGTGGGATTGGAAGGAAAAATCTGGGGAGGAGAAGAACAAGCTCTCATGGGATAACGATGATTCTGATGATGGAAGAGAAGGACCAGAATCATGAGAGGAAAATGAGAATAAAAGAGGAGAACGATCAGGTACAAACGATCCAAAACAGGAAAGAAGAAGAAGAAACCCACCAACATGGATGCAAGAATATGTGAGTGGTGAGAACCTGTCAGAAGATTAAGAAGAAGGACAAGACAACTTTGTTCTGTTCACCTCAACCAATGACCCTACATCATTTGGGAAGCTTTGAGAGAAGACAGATGGAGGGAAGCTATGGAGATTGAGTCCATTGAAAGGAATGAAAAATGGCAGTTGTGCAGTCTACCCTCTGGAGCCAACGCTATTGGAGTCAAGTGGATCTACAAGACAAAATTTAATGAGAATGGGGAGATCGACAAATGCAAAGCAAGGTTAGTTGCAAAAGTCTATGCACAAAGGTATGGAATTGACTACACTGAAGTGTTTGCTCCTGTAGCAAGATGGGACACCATTAGAGCAATTCTTGCTCTAGCTGCGCAACAAGGCTTAATAGTATATCAGCTTAATGTTAAGAGTGCTTTCCTCCATGGAGAGCTTACTGAAGTTGTATATGTTGACCAGCCACAAGGATATGAGAAGAATGGACATGAGTCGAATGTCTACAAGCTCAAGAAAGCCATATATGGACTTAAGCAAGCTCCAAGAGCTTGGTACAGCCGAATTGAAACTTACTTCACTGAGAATGGCTTTGAGAAGTGTCCTTACGAGCATACACTGTTTGTGAATTCTGATAGAGAAGGTAACATGATCATTGTCTCTCTATACGTTGATGATATGATTGTTACAGGGAAACATGGAGACATGGTTGAAGAATTCAAAGCTTCTATGAAGAAAGAATGGAGACATGTTTGATCTAGGAGAGATGCGGTATTTCCTCGGTGTGGAGATTACTCAAGATCAGACTGGAATATACATGTGCCGAAAGAAGTATGCTAAAGAAATTCTGGAGAGGTTTCAAATGGAGGAGTGCAACTCAGTCTGAAACCCCATTGTTCCTGGAACCAAGCTAGTGAAAGAAGATGGATCCGGGAAGGCTGATGCGAGTGTGTACAAACATATGGTGGGTTGTCTGATGTACTTGGCAGCAACAAGGCCAGATCTGATGTATGTTCTTGGTCTGATCAGTAGATTCATGGAGAGCCCTACTCAGATTCATATGAGTGCAGTAAAGAGAGTACTTCGTTATGTGAAGGGAACAATGAGCCTAGGAGTTCAATACAAGAGAAATGGAAGCAGCATCCTTGAAGCTTACTCAGACAGTGATTATGCTGGGGATCTGGACAGTAGAAGAAGTACGTCAGGTTATGCTCTAATCCTAAGTGATGCAGTGATTGCCTCGTCATCTAAGAAGCAGCATGTGGTTACCTTGTCTACTACTGAAGCTGAGTTTGTGGCAGCTGCTGGATGTGCGTGTCAAGTGGTATGGATGAGAAGAATCCTAGAAGAAATTGGACTTGTTCAGAGAGAAGGTACAATGATTTAGTGCGACAACATGTCTACTATCAAGTTGTCAAAGAATCCAGCTATGCACAAGAGGAGTAAACACATAGATGTGAGGTTTCACTTCCTCATGGACCTCACAAATGATGGCACAGTGGAACTAATTAATTGCAGGACAGAAGTACAAATTGCTGATATCATGACAAAGCCATTGAAGCTAGAGACGTATGAGAAGTTGCGTTACATGCTTGGAGTTTGTGATGTAAACTGAACAAGGCGTGTTCAGTCTAGGAGAGGATTTGTTGGAATAAAACAGTTTGCCAATTCAAAATAAAAGTCCTATATAGTTAAGGGATCTTGTGCTCTGTTCTCTTATTTGAATTAGTCTAGTTCTTGATCCTATTTGTTAGGAAGTAGTTGGTTTGTTTCGGCTTTAGTTGTTTCTCATTGGGCTATTTATAAAGCCTCTTCTTCATTCTCATTCAATAAGTTAAGAACCTTCTTTCATTACTGCACTCAGATTCATATGAGTGCAGTAAAGAGAGTACTTCGTTATGTGAAGGGAACAATGAGCCTAGGAGTTCAATACAAGAGAAATGGAAGCAGCATCCTTGAAGCTTACTCAGACAGTGATTATGCTGGGGATCTGGACAGTAGAATACGTCAGGTTATGCTCTAATCCTAAGTGATGCAGTGATCGCCTCGTCATCTAAGAAGCAGCATGTGGTTACCTTGTCTACTACTGAAGCTGAGTCTGTGGCAGCTGCTGGATGTGCGTGTCAAGTGGTATGGATGAGAAGAATCCTAGAAGAAATTGGACTTGTTCAGAGAGAAGGTACAATGATTTAGTGCGACAACATGTCTACTATCAAGTTGTCAAAGAATCCAGCTATGCACAAGAGGAGTAAACACATAGATGTGAGGTTTCACTTCCTCATGGACCTCACAAATGATGGCACAGTGGAACTAATTAATTGCAGGACAGAAGTACAAATTGCTGATATCATGACAAAGCCATTGAAGCTAGAGACGTATGAGAAGTTGCGTTACATGCTTGGAGTTTGTGATGTAAACTGAACAAGGCGTGTTCAGTCTAGGAGAGGATTTGTTGGAATAAAACAGTTTGCCAATTCAAAATAAAAGTCCTATATAGTTAAGGGATCTTGTGCTCTGTTCTCTTATTTGAATTAGTCTAGTTCTTGATCCTATTTGTTAGGAAGTAGTTGGTTTGTTTCGGCTTTAGTTGTTTCTCATTGGGCTATTTATAAAGCCTCTTCTTCATTCTCATTCAATAAGTTAAGAACCTTCTTTCATTACTTGTCTCTGATATATTACAGATGATCTGCTGGTTCCTAATGTCAGAACTTGGTGCTCCACATAGATTTCATATCGGCTTACAAGCAAGGTTTCAAGTGACAATACCTTGAACTCTTTTTCAATGGGCTCATATCCAAGATAGCTTGTCTCTCCCAACCTGTTCCTTGACTTCAAATTTGGTAAGGTTAAGGACTGTCCCGTGCTGGGATTGCATATCACCGGGTTAGATCTATAACATAAGAAGCCACATGTATAACCAAAGAGTTCATAGGAAATTGGGAAACACACAAGATGATTGGAGGCTGCAACATACGAGTTCTCTTCCGTATTTTCAGTCTGAGTTGAGGAGAAGAAGATAAACTTACTGTCATCTTCACATGCGAAAAGAAGCTGAGGGCTAGCACAAGATTTGGTCAAAAACTACTCTGTTAAATATTGACTGCGAAGCATGGACGGCCAGAGATTGGATAAGCAACGACATCTCGCTATCGCTTTTGACGGCAACCTCGAGAATATCTCGACAATGAGTTCATCAGGAACCGGCAAAGAGTTTTGTTGATGTCTGTTCATCGATCTCGTAACGCGCCGAGAGATGGTCAGATCCAATAAGTTTTGCCACTGTGGTTTCATTGCGGAGACACTTGACTATGTTCCCGTGATGAGTGAAGTTTCTCTCTGTTCTTATACAAATACGAAAAGCAGAGGGAGTGTGTGCATGATTGGTTATAGAACAAAGGTGAATAATTAGAGAAAACGGAACAAGATATTACTTTCACTTTCTGCATGGCATGCTTTAGTGTATTTTTCCAAAGAGTTCTTATTGTGTTTTCTTGGACGAGACAGTTGAGATTCTGAAGAGTTGGCATTGTTTTTCATTGGACCAACGAGTTCGCTTTGTTTTGGAAATAAAGTCTCCGTCTTTATTATAAAGAGCTAAAAATTAAAAAAAATCTTATATATTAAAAGAGAAGCATTATCATTTAATGCGTTTACACTATATTCGACACGTGACAGTTTTACATTGATTTGAAACTTTGTATGTTGACGTGTCGCTTTAATAGAGTTCCTCACAAAAATATTATTTATGGTAAGTAACTATATGAGTCGTCTTCATGTTGGTAATGAGAATTGCGATGATGGGTTAGTTACGATGCCTCAATCTTTTTATTCGTGTGAGAGATTGGTGAAGTTAAATCTCTATTGTATGTTTTTGGATCATCCTCCTGAATCCGTAATAGGTTAGTTACGATGATCATTCGAATATGGAGACTTTAATATTGCACTGTCCTGTTCTCGAGGAATTGACCATATTAGTTGATCCCACTGATTTTTTGGAAGTGCGTGTGCGTTCCCAGTCACAAAAGAGCTTCAAAATAGATAGTGAACATGACGATTATCATTACTGACATGATATTGCAATTGATGCTCCAGAACTTGAGTGTATGACTATGCAAACAAAAAATCAGATATTGTGCTTAGAGACAACTCATGATACATGTTTATTTGTAAGTTGTCTTTGTTTTGGCATGAGTAATTATTTCATATTGAGTTCAAATTTGCCGTCAATAAATCGTTGTCGTGCATGGAAAAGACAGTTTGGTGATGTTAGTCCTCTTAAAATTGTTGCCGTGCATGGAAAAGACCCATAAAAGCTTTCTTGTGAGCTAAGGATTACACTAAGTTAGGGTGCATGTACATAGCTTAAGAAGTTCCACAAAGAGAGGCAATATATTGCCTTTTCTTTTTGTATACAATATTCTTACCTTGTGTCAACATTATGCAACCAAAGAACGTCAGGTACACTACAAAAAAAGTCTACATTGATAGCATATTGTTATAGCACGTTTTACTGAACTGCTATCGTAGATGACTTAAAATTTTCCGTTTTATATAATAGCATTAGATAAACGCTACAATAAATGAAAACCTAAAATAGCACTTAATCAATGCTATTCTGAAAATGAAGTGAGCGGGAAAATAAATCCCTGATACCGCCAATACTTAGTGGGTAATTGGATGGAAGCGCCCAAAATATTATTTGAGCGGCTTCGAAAATATTATCAAAGACATATAATAGCATTTTTATAATGCTATAAAAATCTATTCGAACACCTAAACCCCAAACATGGTTTTCAACCCTAAACTCTAAATACAAGCCCTAAAACTTTATTTTTCATACTTTAACTTCAAATCTTAAAATTAAACTCAAAATTTCATATTCTTAATTTTAAACTATAATTTACTAAACACATATCTTTTATCTTCAATGAAACTCTATATTCTAAACCATTACTTCAAACATAAACTATACATCCAATACTTTAAGTATGCACTTCAAATCTAAATTATTAAAAATTTAAGTACAAATTTTATATCTAGTCTTCTATTCTATTATTTTCCAACTTTAATCCAAAATACTAAACTTTAACCCTAAACCTCATATTTCAACATCCAAACCTTAAAACACAAAACCAAATTTTACTCTTAATCATAACTTCTTTTAAACCATAAAACCTAATTTTTAAATTTTTCGACTTAAAAATAAAACATACAAATTTATAAACGAATTACAAATCAGATTAAACAATAAATCAGATTTTAGTATAAACATACAAATTTTTAAAATGGTGACCAAAATCATAATCTTGATATCAATCTAATATTTTCAAATTTAAATATCAATTCTTAAAATCAATATCATTTTATCATGTCAAAAAGGAAAACTTTAAATTTAAATTATAAACTACAAAATATAAACTTTTATATAAGATATAACAAAGAAAAGTTACTTACAAAACAAATGATCAAATAGTGAAGACAAAAACAAAAATAAAAAAAGAAAAATAAAATTTTCTCGCCAATAAGATTCAAGTACATGGATCACACTTCCTAACCATTGGATTAACTTAGATCTAAAGGTTGAGATTTATTGATTTTATTTTTTTATTTTTTCCTCCCTCTCTCTCTCTCTCTCTCTTTCTCTCCACGACAATCACTCTCATATCTCTCTCTCTCTTTCGAATTCAATCTTCATCTTCTTCATCTTCTCCTTGACTCTCATATCTCTCTTTTCTCCCATCTCTGTCCCACCACGTCTCCTCCTCGTCTCACCACCACCACGTCTCCTCCTCTTCTCACCACCACCGCGTCTCCTCCTCTTCTCACCACCACCACGTCTCCTCCTCTTCTCACCACCACCGCGTCTCCTCCTCTGCTCATCACCGGTACTCTCTGTCTCTCTCCGTTTCCCTCTGTCTCGCTCTCTACTCTCTGTTTGCTATCTCTATTTCTCTCTCTTTATCTCTGTTGAATCTTTTTTTGTTCTTGACAGCTTTGATTCACGGTGTACCGGATACCACAGCTTGGATCTGAGAACACGTCGGAGCTGAGCATGACGACCTGGGCAGAACAAGACAATGGATGAAGGTGGATGAAGATGAAGGCAGGCGGCTTGGCGGCTTGGCGGCTGAGTCCTTTTTTGTTTTTAGGTTTAGGTTTTTTTCTTTCTTTTTAGATTTGGTTTAGTGTAAACCAAATTGTATTGGTCTGAATTTATTTTTTAATTTCTGGTTTTGTTTTGTAAACCGGAAATAATTTGTAAACCAATTTAAATTTATAAATATTTTTTTAATATAAAACAATTACAATTTAATTTTCAATTATTTTATTTTTAATTATTATTATTTTTGATTTATTGAAAAAAGATCTATTATAGCAAAAATATATGAATCTTAGTCAATTTATAACGCAAAAGTAATGCTATAGTTAAGTTATTAACAACATTCAAATATTGTTATTGTATCTGTATATTTTGTAGCATTTCAAAAATGCTATCGTAGAGTGGGTACCTACGATGGCTGCCGATGACTTAGCATTTATGAATTCGCTATGAAAGGTCTACGATAGCATATTTTCTACGCTAAGAATGTACATATTTCTTGTAGTGGTACGAAGATGATTCGACTGTGGATACTTTAATATCGAACTGACAAGTTATCGAAGATTTGACCATATTAGTTGATCCCACAGAATTTTTGGAAGTCAATATGTTGATCACAAGAATATGCAATATGTTGATCCCACTGAATTCTTGAAATCGTTGTCGTGCATGGAAAAGACCCAGAAAATCTTTCTTGTGAGCTAAGGAATACACCAAGTTAGGGTGCATGTACATAGCTTAAGAAGTTCCACAAAGAGAGGCAACATATTGCCTTTTCTTTTTGTATACAATATTTTTGCCTTGTGTCAACATTATGCATCTAAAGAACGCCAGGTAAGAAGATGATTCGACTATGGAGACATTAATATCGAGCTGTCAAGTTATCGAAGAGTTGACCATATTAGTTGATCCCACTGGAAGTTCATGTTCGTTCCCAGTCACTAAAAAGCTTAAAAATGAGTTGTGAACGTGACGTTTATCATTACTGCCATGATGTTGCAATTGATGCAAATAATATGTTTCTGATTCTTGAATTATAGCTAATAGAACAATTCTTAGGTTTGAAATCTAGGTGCATCATACCGTACGTTCCAACATGCAGTATTAAAAAGAAATTTATATTATTATGCTTAAGGCTTTAAACTGAAATTCAAAAACCAGTTTAGTAGAAAATGAATGGAACAGATGCGTGTGTCTGAAAACGATTTTGCTGCCTTGAGTGATAGGCAAGGTTGATTAATTATAGGATATTTGCATATATTTCATATCTTTGGGTTTATGGCAATATATACATCGAAGTGTGCTGATCAAGGCAAAAATATATGACATTTAATTCATATTTTCGGACATACAGTGTGCCTTGCAAACAGTTTTTATACCTATATATGTCTATTGTCTCTCATCTTTTTAGTCATAACCTAAACAAAAAATCTAAAAAAACATAACTCATTCTTTTATAATGGTTGCGATAACTTATGTGTCGGATTTGAAACCGTTCAAGT
Organism: Moricandia moricandioides; assembly: GCA_905132885.1. Classification (NCBI taxonomy): domain Eukaryota; kingdom Viridiplantae; phylum Streptophyta; class Magnoliopsida; order Brassicales; family Brassicaceae; genus Moricandia; species Moricandia moricandioides. Next base: position 65,995 of record CAJHQQ010001585.1, read on the forward strand.
ATATGTGGAAGATTAGGGTGAAGATTAGGTATGAAGATCATACGTTTTTACCATATTGTAGGGAGCTTTGAGTATTTTATCTATGGAAAACTCTTTCATTTCATATGCACTGGAGGTAAAGTGTTATACATTATAATTGGTTTAACTTGCTACACAATTACACTATTTTCCCAGGTTTTTTTTTGTACATTGTTTAAAATTTTATTTATTGCAGAGTTCTCTAATGTTGCTTGGAGAATCTTCTCAGGAAGGTGAAGCGATGAAATTGACTCATGCTAAGCGGCGAGGAACAACCGTGTTTAACTTGGAGGAACACGTTGATGAGAATTCGGTAACAAGGTACTCGTGTTTAGCTCGGATCAGGATTGAAAAAGAGGATAAAATTGGTTGGAGGAAATGCTAATTTGCCAGTCATTTTTACAAAAGCTTTCGCTATGTTTTGGCTTTTTATTTACTTTAATGCAATTGTCTTTTTAGTGTTTTTGGGAATATATTTATTGTCTATGCATTTATTCTACAATGTAAACACACTATTTAAACAAAGAGTAACAATAGAAGGAATCTTAAACATGGAGTAAAAATAGAAGAAATCTTAAATTGTTCTATTTCTCTACCTAAAGAGATTGATTTGAATGAAGATGATCGGGTTGAGATACTCAATTTCGACATGACAAATATTTGTGATTTTTATAGAACCACCAAGAACAAATACAAAATCAAGTTTGTTTTCAGAGAAAATTTAATCAACGGTTCTAACTTTATATGTTGAACAAAAGTTTATGGTATAAAGAGGGGTCTTTCATCATATGTACTGCGTTGGTATGTTAACTATACTTTACAGGTTTTAACTAATGGTACTAAAATCTGAAACTATTTATGGTTACGTAGATCATTGTGGAGCGTTGGTACGTGCAGAAGATCTTATAGCTCAGGAGATTTTTACTACAGTATTTTATATAGATATTATTATTTTAAAAACAATTATCAATAAAAATTTCGGATGCGGATATCTGGTCTAAAAAAAGCAAGATATCCGGATCTAAATTTAGATTTGACGGATCCAACATTTTACTATCCAGATTCAGATCTGGCCCCTTCAGATATCCAGATTTTTGAAGCAGATTCAGATTTTATCTCGTATCGAATCCGGATCTCGGATAATAATTTCATCCCTATCAAAAATTTATTGCATTTGAGGTAGGGCGCACTTTAGTTTAGAACGCACCTTCATTTCGCTATTCTACGCGGAGGACTGCATTAATCAACCCAATTGATTTTACGGCTGCCAAATCGACGAGACAACAAATTTTAATTTTTAGATATAAAAAGAAAAACAATCTGAAAATAATAAAATAAATTATTTTTGGTTATATAGAAGAAGAAATGGTAAAAAAAAAATTTGGTTTAGGCTTGGGCGTTACATATATCGGTTTGGTTTGGTTTGGTTTATTTTAGCTTTTGTGTTTTTTTGGTTTTAGAGATATATGATCCATTATTGAGGAAATTTGATTTGCTTTGGCTTAGTTTGAGTAACAAAGTTGAGAACTTATTAATATCGAGATAATTTTGGGTCCAATTCAGTTTTGTTTTTTTTGGTTAATTTGGGCTTAAAAAGTCAGAAAATTCATGTTTATTGGATTAAATCAATTTTTTATTTTTTAGATAAAAATTCGGATAACTTTAAAGATTGCAGATGAAAAGTACTCAGATGATTCAGCCTTTTCGGATAAGTTGATTTGTAAATAGTTCTTTAAAATATTTAATTATTTTTAAGCTAAATATAATTAATATTTATAAATATATAAACTAAAATTTGGATATCTATTCAGTTAGTTCTGGTTTGGTTTAGTTTTTTTCGGTTCTAGAGATATAAGATCTGTTGGGATAATTCATAGGATCCGAACCCAAACTGAACCTCATTGTTAGTTCAGTTTTTCGTTTCCAGATAATGTGTTCATACTTTCCGCAAAACATATTCCATCATACCTCCGTTTAAAAATAACATAAAACCATGGCCTTAATATATGTACATGTAATCTTTGGTCAAAAAATAATATATGTGCGCATTTACATGAAACCATAATCATATTCTGTTCCGTTTTAGGTTTGCTTTCAGCAAAGTGGTTACAAGTAAATTCATTATTCTTGCCATCATAGAGATAGATGGCAGGCATGGCCGGATCTTAAAGGGGAGGAGGGGGTTTCTTAAGGATGATTATTAAAAAAAATTCAAAATCTGGAGTCCTATTCTTATATAAAACTGTTAAGAAAAGAATGGGAGAACTTGTGATTCTTATGCATGTATCAATCGATGGTGTCCTTTATATATAGGGAGTTACAATAGACCGTCATAAGATAAATGGAAATATAACAATTCCTAATCCAACAAGGCGAAGGAAAACCAAATACTAGATAGAAAAGGAAAGTGTGGCCGACTCTATCTCTCTCATGGGCTGGGATATTGGTTCTTGATCGGGCCAAGGTTATGGGTCGTCCACCATATGATTTATAACACTCCCCCTTGGACGCCATAACCCTGAGGATAAATGATATGCTAACGTGTTGCCTCGTTAAAACCTTACCAGTAAAACCCTTTTGGGATAAAACCAAAGTAAGGAAAAAGAGTACAACCATATCACTCCCCCTGATGAATGCACCATTATAGATATTTCAATCTCCTCATTCCGATCTGATGTATTAGCTTTCTTAGTGTAGAGGTTGGTAATGCCTTAGTGAATAGATCAGCCGAGTTTTCACTTGAACGCACTTGGACCACTTGAACCTCCTTGGCTTTCTGCAACTCGTGGGTGAAGAAGAACTTGGACAAGATATGCTTCGTCCTGTCTTCTTTGATATAATCGTCTTTGAGCTGAGCAATGCACGCTGCATTATCTTCATACATCACGGTTGGTTCTTTATCTTCTGTCATCCCACAATCATCTCGGATGTGTTGAGTCATTGATCTCAACCAAACACACTCACGGCTTGCCTCATGGATCGCCAAAATTTCGGAATGATTAGAAGAAGTTGTCGAGATGGTTTGCTTCATAGAACGCCATGAAATGGCCGTACCACCATGCGTGAAAACATAGCCCGTATGCGACCTTGCATTGTGTGGATCTGATAGATAACTTGCATCAGCAAAACCAACTAAAGATTCTTTGTTATGGTTAGTGTAAAACAAACCTAAATCTTTAGTTCCTTTTAAGTAACGCAAAAGGTGTTTAATCCCGTCCCAATGCCTTTTGGTCGGACATGAACTGAACCTGGACAAGAGGTTCACGGCAAAGGATATGTCCGGCTGTGTATGGGTTGCCAAATACATTAAGGCACCAATGGCACTGAGATATGGCACTTCGGGACCAAGGACATCCTCACCATCCATCTTTGGACGAAATGGGTCAGTATCCGGACCGAGTGATCACACGACCATAGGGCTAGATAGTGGGTGAGCCTCAGCCATGTTAAATCTCTTGAGTATCTTCTCTGTGTATGCCATTTGATGCACAAGGATTCCATCATTTCTATACTCAAGTTGTAATCCCAAACAGAATTTTGTTTTGCCTAGGTCTTTCATTTCGAATTCTTTCTTTAGATATTCGACTGTTTGGGCGATCTCACCAGAGGTTCCAACGATGTTTAAATCGTCTACATACACTGCTATAATCACAAAGCCCTTATTATCAAATTTCTTTATGAAAATGCATGGACTGATAGGATCATTTCTGTATCCTTCTTTCACTAGGTACTCACTCAATCGATTGTACCACATCCGGCCGGATTGCTTAAGTCCATATAGTGATTTGTAGTTTGATGCAGTGTTGATCTCGAGATCTTTCTTTATCTTTCATTTATATACCCTCTGGGATCCTCATGTAGATGTCATTGTCCAGTGTTCCATATAAATATGCGGTTACAACATCCATTAACCGTAAATCCAAATTTTCTCTTATGGCCAGACTTATTAGGAATCTAAAAGTAGTTGCATCCACCACAGGGGAATAAGTTTCCTCATAATCGATTCCTGGTGTTTGTGTGAATCCTTGTGCCACGAGTCGTGCTTTGTATCTCACGACCTCGCCATTTTCATTTCTCTTTCTCACAAAGACCCATTTGTATCCAACTGGTTTGACATCAAATGGTGTTCGGATTATTGGACCGAATACACCTCTTTTCTTTAAAGAATTTAACTCCACGATTATGGCTTCTTTCCACTTAAGCCAATCTGATCTTTGCATGCATGCATATATTGACGTGGGTTCTTGATCCTCATTATCTATCAGTTCAAGTGCTACTTGATATGCAAATATATCACTGATGTCGATATCTTTTCTATTCCATTTCTTTCCAGACAAGACATAATTGATCGAGATCTCATTATTATCTGGATCATCAGTACCATGAAGCAAGGCGTCCCGAGCATCATTGGACGGTACATCAGAACCATCGGCCATAATCCTTTCTCTCGACCCATCGGCCGTGGTCGGTAAAACTGGTCCATCGACCATGGTCGGTACAACCGTACCATCGGCCACGTCTGAGGACGTTGGGTCGGGTTCGGTCCGGCCTCGGGCAAGGCTGGCCATTTTATTGTTTGGGGTTCCAGCCTCGGTTGTACCTTTCTTTTTCTGAGGTTGCTTATCTTTGGAACCAATTGGTCTACCACGTTTTGGACGTGTAATGGATTCAGTAGCAGCTTGACTGTGTCCCATTTGGACATCTAATTTAATAGGTGCATTTATAGCTGGTATATGTGACTTAGTCACTCTGTTTGGGTCAGCAAAGGAATCTGGCAACTGATTAGATAGCTTTTGCAAATGAATTATTTTTTGGACCTCAAGATCGCACACTTAAGTCCGAGGATCTTGCCATGTTATGGTTGTTTGATTCCAAGAATTTTCTTTCATTTCTTTTATCTCTTTTACCAGCTTTTGATCTCCCCCTAATGTTGGAAGTTCGGATTCATTGAAATGATAATCCGCATACCTGGCCTTAAATAAATCGCCCGTAGTTGGCTCAAGGTATTTTATGATCGTGGGAGAATCAAATCCAACATATATTCCCATCCTTCTCTGAGGTCCCATCTTTGTTCTCTGTGGTGGAGCAATTGAAACATAAACAGAACATCCAAATGTTTTAAGATGGGAAATGTCTGGCTCTTGACCCGTTAGTAATTGCGATAAGGAATATTTGTGTTCACTAGAGGGTTGGATGTGTATTAGTTCGGCCGCATGTAGGACCGCATGTCCTCATGCTGAAACCGGCAACCTCGACCTCATGAGTAATGGTCGGGCTATCAGCTGAATGCGTTTTATAAATGATTCAGCTAACCCGTTCTGTGTATGTACATGTGCCACGGAATGTTCCACTGTCACCTCCATGGACATACAGTAATCATTGAACGTTTGAGATGTGAATTCACCAGCATTATCAAGACGTATCGTCTTCAAAGGAAATCTGGGAAATGAGCTCGTAACCTTATAATCTGAACGAGCAATCTGGCAAATGCCAAGTTACAGGTCGATAGAAAGCATACGTGCGACCATCTGGTCGATGCATCTATAAGGACCATGAAATATCTAAATGTCCCACACGGTGGGTGTATTGGTCCGCATATATCGCCTTAAATTCTTTCCAGAAAGTTTATAGTTTCCTTTTGTCACTTTAACCGGTGATGGCCTAACGATCAATTTTCCTTGTGAACAAGATGCACATGATAGGTGCTTGGGAATAATTTGTTTTTCTTTAGGTGTATGGCCTCTGGTGTTTGATATCAGCTTACACATCATGTTTGAACCGGGATAGCCAAGCCGGTCATGCCATAAAGTGAATTTTTTGATGGTTGTTTTATTAAAGGTTGCATTGGCCTCAATCATACTGACTTTAGTTTGATATAGTCCAGTAAATACTGGGTGTATAGATTCAAAGAAATTTTTATGCCCTTGGCCGATTTTCTATTATCTGGAGGAATTCTTTATTTCCTTCTCCCTTTGTTTCAATATGCTAACCCTTCATATGAATGTCTTTGAAACTCAATAGACTTCTTTTAGAACTGGGTGAATATAAAACATCTGATATTTCGAGATGCGTACCCATGGGCAATAGTATATAGGCTTGGTCGTGGCCCTCTATTAGGTTTGATATACCCGCAATAGTGGAAATGTTGGCCTTTTTAAGAGCTAAGTTTATGAAGTATCTTTTATCTCTTAGGATCGTGTGGCTCGATCCACTGTCCACTATTAAAACATCCTTGTTATTGGACATTTCTAAAACAAGGTTAATAGGACGTTGTTTAGATACTTCATATAAAACATTCAATCAAAAACATAGAAATGACAATCATGGAAATGAAATATAGAAATGACATTATAGAAATGAAATATAGAAATGTCAAACACCAAATCAAGTTATAAATGAAACAAGCAAAGATTACAAATGTCGAAATCATTTATCATTCTTGAGACAATCAGAAGTCTCATATTCTAGTAAATCATCCTTATCATGGTCAAAATCGTTTTCATCATCTTGGACTATCATGTGGGCTTCAGGATTCTTTCCTTTTAAGTTTTCTTGATATAGATCACATAGATGCTTGGGAGTCATGCAAGTCTTAGCCCAATGATTGTTCATGCCACACCTATGACACACTGATTTGGTCGGCTGTAAGGGTCTGAAATGATTCCCTCGGCCTCGTCCATTTCCTCAACCATACGAGTTATTTTGGACTCTATCTCGGCCATTAACTCGACCATACGGACTACCTAGACCGCGGCCATAATTTCCTAGACCGCGGCGACATCCCGGCCATCTACCATGGCCTCAACCGTGTTGGCTATTAGAGTGGACGTGGTTTACCTCTTTATCAGTGTTTGTAGCCGTGTGTGCCTCAGGTAATGGTGTGGATCCTGGAGGTCTCATTTCACTGTTTCTTATTAGCAATTCATTGTTCTGCTCTGCAAGGAGCAAACAATATATAAGATCAGCATAAGTGGTGAAGCCTTTCTCACGATATTGTTGTTGAAGCAACACATTGCTTGTGTGGAACGTGTAAAAGGTTTTCTCAAGCATATCCTTATCCGTAATCGTTTTTCCACACAGTTTCAATTTTGAAACGATCTTAAACAGTGCGGAATCGTACTCATCCGCAGATTTATAGTCTTGGATCCTTAGGTGTCTCCAATCATAATGAGCTCTGGGTAAGATCACCGTTCTTTGGTGATCATATCTGCTTTTCAGCTCTTTCCAGAGCTCAAGAGGATTTTCGATTGTCAAGTACTGATCCTTGAGACTCTCGGCCAAGTGATGCCTTATTATAAGGATGACTCGGTATCTATCTTTTCCACTGACATTGTTGTCATCTATAATGCTTTAATCGAGTCCTTTTGACTTAAGGATGATCTTGGTATCAAGCGCCCATTGGAGGTAATTATCTCCAGATAGATTAAGGGCCGCATATTCCGAGTTATTGATTTTCGACATCTGAAATCATATTATCATGAGTTTTAGAATTCAGATTTTATCAACCTATTATAAGGGTTTTTAATTTCAATTGCAATCAAGATAACGGTGATTCAATGAACAATAGTCGGTTATGAGTATGATGCATTGCCATACGGCCAGTACGAGAATGATGCAATGCAATCTATCAACCTAGCAAGGTTATATGATCGATTCAATCTATCAACCTAATTAGTTATTAAAATCGGTTTATGTTTTAAGACCATGTGGTCGGTTCAATCAAAAAAATTCAATGGTTTCTTTTAACAATCCTAACAAGTAGTTTCTAGGTGATCAATCAATCAAACAATCAAGCAAATTCAGTTTTATAATTAAACTTAATTGGTTTACAATTAGCAAACCTAATTAGATCGTAATTAGGGTTATTGGTCGATTTAGGTTTAGGGTTCTAGCAATCCTAATTGAATTATAATTAGGTTTATGATTCGGGTTTTAACAACCTAACAAGTCTAATTGATTTTAGAGTTTTGTAGATTAACAATCCTAGCACCCGGTTTCTATGTGATTTGCAATCAGACTATCAATCAATCAAGCAATTCAATCAATGGACTTGTACCCTATGTGATCAGGATGAGATTCCCTAAACTATCCAGCAACCTAGAAAAGTTCTAAGATCAAATTATAAATTAGGGTTTTTAGGTTTACCGTTAACCTCATGTCGGGTTGGATGGACCACCGAGTTTGTGGAACTGATCGCGGGTCGTACACGAACTGGTCGCGGGACCTTGAGTCTATCGGGTGGTAGTCATGCATGTATCGAGTGCTGGGTCGTGGTCTTGTGTGTATCGGGTGATGTTTGTGTACCGGATTGGGTGGTGTTGGTGTTGATTGCGATCGGGTGTGTATCGGCTGCTCCTCGGGTGTACGCGGGTGGTAATCGCAGTCGTGTATCGGCTGCTCCTCGGGTGTCCGCGGTTGTTCGTAGCCGGGTGTAGCCGATTGTGGTTTGCGATGGATTGGGCTTTTTAGGGTTTATGCGATTTGTGGAGAGAGAGAGAGAGAGAGATGAGATAGATTGAATCAATGAAAGGGATGAAGTTAATGGTAGTTTCCGGTGGCTGCTTTTGTTAATGGGTTTCGAGTTTTAACTTAGGGTTTATGAGAGACGTATCGTGATGATAACGTGTTAAGAAAAGAATGGGAGAACTTGTGATTCTTATTCATGTATCAGTCGATGGTGCCCTTTATATATAGGGAGTTACAATAGACCGTCATAAGATAAATGGAAAGATAACAATTCCTAATCCAACAAGGCGAAGGAAAACCAAATACTAGATAGAAAAGGAAATTGTGGCCGACTCTATCTCTCTCATGGGCTGGCCGATTGGTTCTTCATCGGGCCAAGGTTATGGTTCGTCCACCATATGATTTATAACAAAAACACCTATAAAAAGTTAGGACCAAAGCTAGTGTTTCATTGAACTTGACCGAAATCCGACCCTGGTGTACGATTACACGGGTGCAAAATCCTTGGGTTAGAAACATCATCACTTGGAGCACATGGTGGAGGCTGAATCATACGAGTCAGTACCTCATGTACCAATGGGTATAAATTGGTGGCGGAGAACGGTTAATTTCCGGATTAACATGAGAAATCAACGTTTTTTTTCAGCGACAGTGAACAAAACGATGTTATTTCGGGTGTAGGAAATGGTCGGCTTTTGATCAAATGAGTCCCACATAAGTTTGCCGGCGAGTGGGAGACAATGCGATAGGGATAAGGAGAGAGATGATGTGAGATGATGACTAAATCGAAGAAAGAACGAGTTACCTTGGCGAGTGTGTAGAATAATATGACTTGTTCAACGGCTTGGATTTTGAACTAGAGAAGTTCGGAGAGTTTGAGCAGTGGTGGACCTATCCGGACCCGGCTTGAAATCTTAGCCCGTAATAGAGTCCAAACCATCTGCCTCCAAAGCCCAACAAGAAACAATAAGGCCACAAGGTCATTGCCAACCTGAGCTTCGCCTTACACACCGAACTTGGCTAGTAAAAGCAAAACAAAAGAAATCAAAGACATTAAAGATCATCATAAAGACGGCTGAAATCATGCTAGAGATCACGCAGCCGTTATGATCCAGCTCCGAAGACCTATAAAGGGAGGAGGATAGGCCATTATCTGGAGCACTAAATAGATCAAACAAATCACAAATTTTTTGAACTATGATTCGAGGGTCAAGCTTTCCAGCTAAAATATAGTCTCAATACATCCATACTTTCTCATTCTAAGACACCCCTTGTATTTTTCGGTTGTTGTTTAACTCATTGTCAATAAGACATACACTTTCCATAGTTTCTTGTAGCCTAAACTTTTTTTATTTTAGATTACTTATCAGATAAGTTTCCATAAATGCAAACTCTATTTATAATTGGATTTTTGATCCAACATTTGTTGCTAGAAGGAAGGAAAGATTCAGCGTAAAACCCTATGAATAACCGACGTGGATAACAAAGCATGACGACTAGAACCAAGAAGCTTAAGTCTAATGAGCTCTCATCTTATTCACCCTTATCAATGAATCAGGTATATATAATAAATCACCAAGGTGGTGCATGAAAAAGACCCTTGGAAGATGTCCCAAGGAGAGAAATAGTCACTACGATCTTTCATCGAAAGGTTCAAAACAACAATCTCTAACACGGGTATGAGCAACGAGCTCAGAGTGGCAGTTCTGAAGTTTTCCTTGAGAATGAAATCTCTTTTCTAAATCAATATGATCCTGAATCATTCCAATACTGTTGAAGACGCTCTCCACCGAGCTGAGAAGCATATCTGAGCAAAGGAGACCATGATTTCCTTATCAATGAGCAATTTACCACCCGTTTTTTAGTGGAAAATCGTGAAATACTATGGATCTGGCCAATCATCAAAACAAGATCGAAGCCCGAAGATCAAGGAAGTCCCACATTTCATAAAATTTAACGTAATAATGGGACCAGACCCATTATGAGACAGTCCGGTCAGAATATTGAGCGAGCTCGGTCCACGGGATTCACATTCCGCTCACCAGAAGGAAAAAAGAAAGATATAGAAGGGCTAGACCTATCACAAAGTGACTCACTCATTCTCGAGCTAATGATGGCTGGCTCCAAAATTACAAAAGCATTGGTCGATATGGGAAGCTCAGTGAACGTAATCTATAAGCAAGAATTTAAGAAAGTAAAAATTCTTAACCGGAAAATAGAAGACGCAAAGCAGTCTTTTACCTCATATGATGGATCGAAGACATAGTCTATGGGAAGTATCTAGATCACAACCCACACCGGTTGAGTCAAGGCAGAAGTTAAGTTTGTCATCATGGAGTCTTCATGCATCTATGAAATGATCCTCAAAATACCTTGGATCCACGCCATGCGAGCCGTACCGTCAACTTATTACCAATGCATTAAGTTCTTAACTTTTGGGGGAATCATAAAAATCCAAGGGAAGCAAAGAACATCAAGAATGTTTTGTGTCAAACAAAACAAGTTAAGACGAGCTAGCGAGAAGAAACTGTAAGAAGACCTCGACGCATACTGGAAACAATAATAGAAAAAAGAAATAGCGGTCCTCAACTAGCGGAGATACAACAAGTGTGTATCGACCCAGAGGATTCGATCCACTGTGAAGGAATTGGAACAAAATTGAAGAAAAATATACGGAAAAAAACTGACTGCTTTCGTGAAAGAAAACAAAGGAACATTCGCTTGGACGGTCAATGACATGATTGGTATAGAACCTGATGTAATATCTCATGAATTAAATATGGATATAAATTTCAACCTTATCCGCGAAAAAGCTCGGTTACGAAATAGGGGTGGCCGTCAATGTGAAAGTAGAAAGATTTCTCAAAGTGGGATCAATCGTGGAAGTAAAATACCCGGATTGGATTGCAAATCCTCTAGTGCTACAAAAATGGAAAGTCTAATAGACTTCACCGACCTAAACAAAGCTTGTCCAAAAGACAGATTTTCCCCTTCCGAACATAGACTGCTTGGTAGAAGCGACCACCGAAAATGAACTTCTATCCTTTCTAGATGTGTTTTCAGGCTACAATCAGATCCTCATGCATCCAGACAATCAAGAAAGGAAAGCATTCGTTAGAAATAGATGGATGTATTGTTACAAAGTAATGCCCTCGTCAACAAGATATTCATAGCACAGCTCAGAAAAATTATGGACGCTATATAAACGACATGTTGGTAATTTTTTTGCAAGAAGACAATCACATCACCCTTTTCAATGAATGCTTCGATGTTCTAAACAAGTGCAATATGAAACTAAACCAAACAAAATGTACATTTTATATCACTTCAAGTGAATTCCTCGAGTACTTGGTGATGCAACGAGGAATAGAGGCGAATCCCGAACAAATATCAGCACTATTAAACATGAGTTCTCCTCGGACAGAGAAAAAAGTTCAAAGATTAACAAGACAGGTAGCCGCACTCAGAAGATTCATTTCACGATCAAATGATAAGTGTATGCCATCTTACCAATTGATCCAAAAGAAAAAAAAAAGATTTCGATTGGGACGACGAATGTGAACACGCTTTCATCAATTTGAAAGAATATCTCTCAATTCCGCCAGTCCTCACACACCTGGAGGATGGTGAATCTCTTCTCCTTTACATCGCCATATCAAATGCCGCTTTCAATGGTATCCTATTACGAGAAGACAAAGGAGATCAAAACCCAGTTTTATTTATTAGCAAATCCCTTGAAGAAGCATAAGAGAGATACACGATTATTGAGAAGTTAGCTCTATCTGTCATAATTGTGTCACAAAATCTAAGACCTTACTTCCAATCTCATACAATACCCATACTATCCATTCATTCGCTGCGATCGATCCTGCAGTCCCATACAGTTCGGTAGGGTGGCCAAGAAGGTCTTTTCTGCCATGTTTGAATTGACGGAAAAGATAGGTGCAGGCTTCGAGGTTATTTATGAAATGAACGGTACTGGAGTACGAGCATTCCACAACGCAAATAGGATCCATAGACGTTGTTGTTCCTGACTCCATGACAGCAGGAACAAGTAGTTGATCCTCAACACTTTGTATGTTGGACAACAGTGTAGGTGAAGCTGTGCCCTCTCTATCTGTCAACTCAACAATAGACGACTCAATTCTTTGAACCAAAGTCGGTTCAAACTTCTTTTGGCCATCAAGAGATCCTATATGAGTTCTTCTCAGAGCCGTTCTTGTTAGCCTTTTTAGGAGGAGCCGTAGGGGCGGGATCAACAATCCTTTCCTCACTAGTCAAGTCCATGGAATCTAAAATCCGAAGCCACTTCTCTGGAAAGCCCCACTATTTTTGGCAAACGACTGAGAGTAATACGGAATATCTCTCTTGACTTTTCTCATTCCGGCAGTAATGGCACCTGGTCTAATTTTGCGATCACGAGAGCAAGGAGTGTTGCTCCAAAAAGATACTGTTTTGGCGCCGCAACAACTCAAGTCGATGAAAAAAAAAAAATAAGAGTTTTGTTTACCTCTATTTATTATGTTCAGTTGACGACGTATCCCATTGTCGTCGAGTGAAGGCCACTTTTGATGACATACCTATGAAACCATGGGTACTTGCTCCTAGAACTTCTCTGGATAGTCAATAAATCGAGGATTCCAAACTGGACAAGAAAGAAGTAGAATTCATAACAACTTTTACACAAAAAAGGAAAATTCGCCATCTACCGATATTAGTGTTCCATAGCACATGAGCATTAATAGGTGGATCCTGGTAGGCAATCCTGTTAAGATTTATGTAGAAATAGTAATGATGTCAGCCTCGAGTTTTTGAAGGATGGCCAGTCACAATATTGCATCCCTTGTGCATCTTAGCATAAACGAACCATGTTTTACGTCGGACAATGGCACATGTCATTTCTTCCAAGACTCTAATATACATAGAGACATCGATCTCAGCAGCTATCACAATCAAATGACCACAATCCATACAGATGAAGTGGTGAACTGAAAAAGGGCAATCTCCTGCTGAGAACAATAGGAAGTGATAGGATACAGGATTGGAAACCACAACTTAGCATCATTTTGAAACAAGGACTCATAAACACAAGCATACCCCAGCGGCGGAGTCCATGGTCGTTGATCAGATCAGGGAATAATGAATGTGAAACCTGGAGAAACATCAAGATCCTCCAAAAGCAATCTCACTCTCGTGACATCCGTCCATGTTGTTCCATTATTTTTCCAGTTGTGTCCTTTAATTGTCGATGATCGAATTTGCTCTTCCGCTAGAGGCGGCTGATATATGAAGCGTCTGTTCCGATGAAACAAACTGGGTAAACAAGATTATTAGATGGATATCAGATCCCTTCTTTGTTCTCGAAATCTCAGCCAACAGCCAGGTCTTCAGAAGAATCATTGTTTGAACTGAGTTTAGACAACACGACTGAAACTCGTCGGTGGGTTTGTCACAAGAAAACTTTATTTATATCGGAAGTGTTTATTACAAAATGAGGTGACTAGTGCTCTCTAAGCTAAAAACTGTCTCTTGATCTTGGTTCCTACCCTCCCTTTATACTATTTGGAGGGTACCCCTAGGTCAGCCGTCCTAATGGGCCGTTTTGCTTGTCGGGCCGGGTAGCAGGCCGACCAAATATCTCCCTTAGCTAAGTTTCTTCAGATGGCTTTGGAGAGCCGACTTAAAGCCAATCTGAAGCTGAGCCGAAGGTTCTTTGCCGGGAGCCAAACGCCTTTAGCCGGAAGCCGGCTCTAATGAGTGAGTGGTAACGGGCCGGGCTGACTATGTCGTGGGCCTAAACTGGGGGTAATCCTCCTACAATAAGTCCCCCCAGTTCATTGGTGGTTGTTGTCGCTAGCTCCAATGAATTTATGTCGGGTTCGGGACTAGTCGGTTTGGTTCAGTGTGAAATTATCTCGTCATGTTTGCCGCTTTGATGGAGTTGATGAGGTACTCGGATGGGTTTTGTCAAAATTTCGAGTCGTTATGTTGCATTTTACTCCCGATCGCTTTTTGTCGTCAACAATACTCATTCGGACAAGGCTGTAAGGTGGCCCTCTCGCAATGTTTTCTCGTCTTCCCTTTCTTGTCTGGAAGGCGAACAGGCGCGGAGATTATTTTGGGCCCATTTGTGTCGGAAGACGAAGAGTCGCATGGTTGAAGGGATTTTTGCGGCCCATTTAGGCCCTGCTAAACCTAATCATTGCGTCTATCTTATAAATAGTTCCTGCTCGATCGTTCCTCTCATTCTTCTCTGCGTAATAAGGTACTTTCTCTCTCTATCTCTCTGCTTCTCTCTCTAGATCATGTTGTAGATTCGATAGCGTCTTGTTGGTAGTTATGTCGTCGAGAAGAAGGTTGTCGCAGAAAGAGAAGGGTAAAGCGGTCGCTCCTGCCTTGGATTCTTCTGACGGATCTTAAATCAGGAGGGGAATTCACGACGTCTTGAGTCAAGTTCATCGGGATTGGACTTGAGTCAAGCCTTAGTCGCCGAAGCGGAAAGGCTTTTTCGTAGTGAAAGCAGCGACGAAGCAACAGACGTAACCGACGCATCTCGTGATTCGGATGGTTCGGCGGTTGGCCCCGATTTCTTTCCGACGTGTTACTGCCCAGGCGGAGTATTTGTCGAACTACCAGCGATAGCTCCTGAGTTGTTCCATCCCGAAGAGGTGGAAGGGCAGTCTTGGAAGAATGTGCAGGGGACCCGGTCGACAATGGGCAGCGTGAAGAAGCTATTGCGGGATTGCAATGCGGTGGGGTGACGTTCCTTATTCCGACGTATACTTCCAGAAGGATACCAAGTTATGGTTTCTTATCCCCCGTCTGATCACTTCGTACGCATTTGGTCGGGATGTTGCCATTTGTTAGTTTCTGAACGGCTCGTTCCGCATAGCAGTCGCCCTGATGGTGATGGCCGCTGAGATCGAGGTATCGATGAGTGTTCGGACGTTCGAGGAGTTGTGCTTCGTGAAGCCTATGCCGGATGGGATGTATTCGGTCAAGATTCGACCGAACTACACTGTGATCACGGGCCATCCGAACAAGACTCAGGACAGGTAACGATACTATTTTTTTGTCAAGTTCGACGAGTTCTCTTTCGAAGAGCCGCCGAACGACGAGTTTCGGGTTCTGTGGAACTGGCGCATCGGTAGATAGATTCTAACTGCCATTTGAAAGGTTTTGGTCGGTTGTTTTAACAAATTCCCCTCTCTTTTTTTGCAGTCAATCATCCGAATACAATCGATTACCCGGGAGGCTCGTGCTTTTTCGACGACGCAAGGGCTATAGCGGCACTCAGCCATCAACGTTGGCCTGATATCAGTGAGGAGAGGATTTGCCGGGATTTAGATCGCATCTCGTAAAGTAATTATCTCTTTATACTTGTTTATCGATAGTTCCTCGTCTAATCGGTTGTCGTCTTGTGCAGGTGACTGGGCTTCCGATCTTCCGGTCAAATTTGGTCCCAGTAAGAAACGCTTAACACTTTTCTCGAAAGGGGAGCAGCAACGGGTAAAGATAGCGCGCGAGATGAAGACGCTTCCGGATCTTTCTGCCGTCGCCGAGGGCCAGCTGGGCGTTCCTTCGATGGCTCCAAATTTTATGGGTCTACTGGATGGAATGGGACTGGACAGGATGGATCCATCGGTTCGCGTGCCGCAGATACTTCCTGGTGGGGGAAACAACGAACTTTCTCGTTCGGAAGTTCGTCTTGGGGGCGTGGATCCCAAGCCGACCAAAGTGAGCGGCAAAAGAGCCCTTGGTGATACCTCTGCCGGGGATCCATTGGAGGGTAACATCGGTGTCACTGAAGATGTTCGGGAGGAAGGACCAAAGCGAAAGAAGAAGAAGAAGTCGTCCCGACGAGGACTGGACATCGCAGCAGCTTGTACTCGGGCCAGAGGAGAGGACGCGGGTCCGGATGCGGAGGGGAGTTCCCATGCCCTGGAACGGGATGAGACGTTGAGGGTTTCGTCGCGTAAGTGGGGAGATACTTCTTCCGAGAAGGACATTGCGCCTCTAAAGAGGAAGAAGAGGGAGAGAGCTCGGATGGACGCAAGCCCACCTGTTGTTCACGTGCCGTCGCTGAAGGAAGGCCCGGTGGTACCCGTTGACGTGGGGAAGTGTGCCACTCGGAAACCCAGAGCTTCGTTCCCCGACCGAGTTAGCTTCTCGTACGAAGCTGGTGTGCCGCTGATCTGCGATGGTTTAGAGTGCTCTAACCTGGTTCGACAGATCAGAGGTTGTCCGGATCATCTACCCGACATCGAGTCCTTGATGTTCAGGGATGCCTACGTCGACGCGGCTCGGAACCAATTGTTGGTAAGTTCGGCTCGTTCCTCGTTTATATTCTATTTTTCATTAACCGAGATGTTTTCGCTTTGTTTTCTTTTCCCGAGGTAATTTGCCTCCCTCTTTCTTTTGCAGGCCACCAATAACATGAATTTCTTGGTGGAGAGGTACGACTCCAAGCTGAAGACGATGTTTGCTCAGCTGGGAACAGCCGAGACGATGGTCCGGGCCAAGAAGAGGTGTATTACCTCTCTGAAGGAAGAGACGAGGATTGCACTCGAAGAGATGGCGAAAGAACGAGATGACGCAGTTAGTCGGGGAGCGACTTTGGAGGGGGAGATGCGCGCTTTGGCGCAGAACTTTGAGTTGGTGACGACCAAGGTGGAAGGCGTCCGGGAAGAGAACACTGCCTTAAAGGCTGGTGTAGAGGCGCTGAAGCGGGAGAAGGATGAACCTCTGAGGGAGATTGCGCGTTTCAGGTACTCCCGCGGCCTTGAGGTTTCTTGCGAGCGAGCAAGGGTTGAAGTGGCCATGATCGCAAAATGCAACCGCCGGTTCGATAAGATTCGAGAGCGCGAGTCGCGTTACGATGCTTATGATACTCCTCGGTGCTTCTATAGCCAAGCGTTCGGGACAAGGAAGTGCCTGCAGATGCTTAAGCGACGGGGTGTCAACATCCCACAGGAGACCGTGGACTTCTTTGCCGGGGAGGAGGAAGGTTCAAGGCGGAGGCGACCCGTTTAGAAGTTGGAGTCATACCGGATTCCGACTTGTCGCTTTCTCCCCTGGTTCTTGAATCGCCGTTCGCGAGTAAAGAGCTTCTTGCCGGAATAGATCCGTTTGGATCCAACGCAGGCTTGATCGATCAGGAGGCGGCATCTGCTCTTAAGACCCCGAGGCATTCTACCGAGGAACACCTAGAGGATGTGTTAGTCGCTCCAGGTGGGGTCGCAACAGACGGAGGTGATGCTGGGATCGAAGTCTCTGATGCTTCGGGGGATTTCGATTTGGAGCTGAGCGAAGGTTCGGCGAAACTACTGGAAAGCGGCAAAGCTAGGCCCCTGAGTGAGGAGTTGGAAGAGATCAAGGGGTTTGGCGGCCCTGAATCAATGCATGTTGCCCCAAAGGACCCTTCTGGATCAGGTGACCCAGTTGAGGAGAGGAGGCCCACTAATTTTCGCGGATTGGCTGTGCATCCTGCTTTTTTGAACTTTTATATCTCCTCTGTCGCCTTTAGATTTTCGGTGTTTGTTGTATGTTTTTACTTGATGCCCCGTTTACTCTTTAATGAAGAATTAATGTTTTTAGTTCACTGCTTCCTTGGCTTGGGGCCTATTTTCTCCTTTTCCTCTCTGAAGTACTCTGTTGAGTTGCCAATGGAATTGCGTTATAAAATTTTGTGTCGAAGTAATTCGTTTGGTCGGTTGTTAACCAGAATTATCGAAGTAAAAAAAATTTGTCGAAGTAATTCGTTTGGTCGTTTATTAACTAGAATTATCGAGGTACATTTTTGATCGAAGTAATCGGTTTAGTCATTTTACTGACCAAGATTATCGAAATAAAAATCTTAATCGAAGTAACTTGTCTAGTCATTTGTCGACCGGAATTCTCGAAGTAAATTTTTTTTGTCGAAGTAATCTGTTTAATCGTTTTACCGACTAAGATTATCGGAGTAATTCCCTTCGTCGTTTAATAGACAGTAGAGATGTAGGGGAAATAATGGTTTTCGTTCTGCTTTTTGAAGTAATTCGTCAACTTTCGGTTGGCCAAACCTGCTGAGAAATTTTCAAAGGGGACGTGAATTATTTCTCGGACCATTGATCAATGTGATACAGTCTTCGCTCTTGGGTTCGTGTCTGATCAGGACGATCCGCTGGGCGAGTGTGGATGCCGTTATATGATCCAGAGCTTGGTGGATTTAATCCTTTGCTTGGTCGTGAGCATGGTGGTGACGAGTAAAAGTGATTCACACGGGAGTGGCATTCGCTCGTCATTTGTCGAATCGTTTTCGACTTTCTCTGCGAAGAGAGTGGATGGTGATTATGGCTGGAACCCAGGAGAGGGGCTGCCTATGTACCCTGATAGGGGATCAAGCCGTTTGTAGTTCGTTTTTGTCGGGTAAAAGTGGTCTTGAGGGCGCATTTACCCATTTTTTGTCGGGTAAAAGTGGTCTTGAGGGCGCATTTACCCATTTTTTTGTCGGGTAAAAGTGGCCTAGGGTGTGCATTTACCCTTTTTTTTTCTTTGTAAAACCTTACTCGTAGTATTTTTTAAGGTTTTTCGAGTTCCATGCGCGTGGCACGGGATCGCCTGTAGATGTTTCCAACCGATAGACACCGGCCTGGATGACTTCAATGACCTTGTAGGGGCTTCCCAATTTGCCCCTATTTTGCCTGCCTTCCATTCCTTGGTCTTCTCGAATACCTTGCGTAAGACCAGATCGCCGAGATCGAGAGGACGCGACTTGACGCGTTTGTTATAATAGCTCTCTATTTGATGTTGGTAGTTCTGGATTCGCAGGACAGCTTGATCTCTCTTCTCCTCAATTCGGTCCAGAGCATCCATCAACATATCGCGATTGGGAGTGTCGAGGTGTGGAATTTTGCTGCGCCTTAGGCTCGTAACGTTTACTTCGGCTGGCGCCATTACTTCAACTCCATAGGCTAGGGAAAAATGAGTGGCTTTTGTCGCACCCTGGGGTGTTGTCCGGTGTGACCAGAGGACTCCGTCGAGTTCGTCGGCCCATGCTCCTTTTTTTAAGTCGAGGCGTTTCTTGATGCCGTCGATGATCAGTTTATTCGAAGATTCGGCCTGGCTGTTGCCTTGTGGATATCTCGGTGTTGAGGAACTAAGGCGGATTTGCCAGCGTTCGCAGAAGTTCTTGAAATTCCCCGACATAAATTGAGTGCCGTTATCCGTGACTTTTTCGTATGGCAAACCGTGTCGGCAGATGATGTTTCTCCACACAAAACTTTGGACTTCTTTGTCGGTAACTTGAACGAGTGCTTCCGCTTCCACTCATTTTGTGAAGTAATATGTTAGGACTAGGTTGAATCGTCTTTGTCGGGAGCTGGGTAGAAGTCCGATGATGTCCATCCCCCACCACATGAATGGATAGGGAGCTGTGGTTGTTCGTAATAGTTCTGTCGGACGATGGATGTTGGGAGGGTGTCGTTGACACATATTTCAACGCCGTGCATACTCTTCGCAATCGTTGTTCATAGTTGGCTAGTAAAAACCAAGGCTTTTAACCTTGAGGGCCAGGGCTCTTCCTCCCGAATGGTTACCGGCAGCGCCCTCGTGCGTTTTGGCCATTACTATCCGTATTGCATCACCAGCGACGTATTTGAGCAGCACCCTGTTTGCGGTCCACCAATATAATTCCCCGTCAATGACGACGTAATGTAGGCTACGCGCCTTAAGTCGTCTGGCCGCCCACTTCTCCGAGGGCAGCGAGTTATGTTCAAGGTAATCAATGAATTCGGTCCTCCAGTCGAGGCCGTTTCGTTCTTGATTTTTTTCGTTAGGCAGGTTTTGATCGTTGTTGGAGGCCTAGGTTATCGTGGTGATCAGGTGTCGTTCTTCATTTGGTAAATCGATACTTGGTCTCTCGATACGGTGGATCGGGATCGTTCGCTTAACTTGGTCGCGGAGTTTGCTTCCCAAGGCGGCAAGGGCGTCGACGCATACGTTCTCCCCTCGGGGGACTTTCGTGAGTTCGAAGAACTCGAAATCATTTGCGATTGACTGGACCACTTTGAGATAGGCGTCCATTCGCTGGTTGCGTGCATCGTACTCGCTGTTGAATTGGCTCGTGACGAGTTGGGAAACGCAAAAGGCGCTTAGTCGCTTGACTTTCACAGCTTTGACGAGTCGAAGTCCGGCGATGAGAGATTCGTATTCGGCTTCGTTGTTTGAGGCGGCGAAATCAAATGCGAAAGACTGTCGAATGAGTTTGCCGGTAGGCGACTGAAGCTGTACCCCGGCTCCAGATCTTTTTATGGTAGAAGAACCGTCGACATGTAAGATCCAGGTGTTGTTCAAGAGTGTTAAATCTTGCTCAAGCTCCGGTGGTAGCTCAATTAGGAAATCGACTAGCATTTGAGATTTAGCGGCAATTCGGTTCTGATATAGGATATCATACTGGCTGAGTTTGATCGCCCATTTAGATAGACGACCGGATCGGTTAGTGTTCTGCATGATGGTGCGCAACGGTTGGTTCGTCAGTATCACAATCGAATGAGACTGAAAATAAGACTAGAGTTTTCTTGAGGAAACGACAACTGTGACAGCCATCTTCTCCAAGGTGGGATAGCGAGTTTCGGGGTCAGTCATACGTTTTCTTGTGTAGGAGATGGGTCGTTGTTCGCCGCGGTCGTCCCGGACGAGGACGCTGCTGACAGTTGTTGAAGAGACGGCGATGTAGAGCGAGAGGGTATCACCATTCTCAGGCTTAGATAGTATGGGGGAAGAAGTCAAGTATTCTTTGAGCTGTGTGAACGTTTCCTCGCATTTCTCGTCCCAAGCGAATTTTTTGTTACCTCACAGCAAGTCGTAGAACGGAAGGCATTTGTCAGTGGATCAAGATATGAATCGGTTTAATGCCGCTATCCTACTGGTTAACCGTTGAACTTCCTTGCTATTTTTCGGGCTGGGTAGATTGAGTATGGCGGAAATCTGTTTGGGATTGGCTTCGATTCCCCTTTGCGTTACGATGTAGCCAAGGAATTTGCCCGACATCACACCGAAGGTGCATTTGGCTGGGTTTAATTTCATACCATACTCGTTCAATGTATTGAAGCAGCTCTGCAGGTGTCCCGGATGGTCTGATGCGTGGAGCGACTTAACCAACATATCGTCTATGTATACTTCCATCGAAGTCCCCAGCCTATCGGCGGATTCGGTTCACGAGCCTTTGGTAGGTAGCGCCAGCGTTCTTTAAGCCGAAGGGCATCACTTTATAACAGTACGTTCCCCTGTTGGTGATAAACGCGGTTTTCTCGCTGTCCGGATCAATATTTGATTATAACCCGAAAAGGCATCCATAAAAGTGAGGAGCTCGTTGCCAGCGGTTGACTCAATCAGTCTGTCGATGTGGGGGAGCGGGTAACTATCTTTTGGGCATGCTTTATTGAGGTCGGTGAAATCGATACAGACGCACCATTTGCTGTTCTTTTTCTTGACCACAACGGGGTTTGCAAGCCATTCGGGGTATCGTACCTCATTGATTGAGCCGGCTGCGAGTAAGCGCTCTACTTCATCGTTAACCGCCTTTGACCTTTCTGGACCAAGCTTACGTCATTTTTGTCGAATCGGCTTGAAGGTGGGGTTGACCCCGCATGTCCGTGGTTTTCCAGGCAAAAGTGGAAGAGTTTTGTTTGAGAAAGTCGACGATCTGAGTGCGTAGGTCGTCAGAGAGGTAAGCGCCGATCCGGATAACTTTGCTTGGATCGGCATCATCGATGATGACTTCTGAGATTTCCTCCTTTGGAGGACACGATTTGTTGGACTGAGCCCAGCGGCTAGTTTGTTGAGAGATCAAGTTGACGTGAGGTGACGATCGTTGTAGTTTGACCGTTGCGATTAAAAGGTCCCGCGCGGCTTGCTGGTTACCCCGCAATGTATGAATTGTCCCGTCCGGTCCTAGAAATTTAACACATTGGTGGTATGTCGACGGGGCAGCTTGCATCGAATGTATCCACGGGGTTCTGAGGATAACATTGTAAGGGGCATCCGTGCTTATAACCGAGAATTTAACCGTGTGAACGACACCGCAGGCGTACACCGGTAGCCGAATTGTCACTATCTTCAATTCAGAGGATCCATTAAAACCGGTGAGGGAACGAGAAGATGGCTTCATGTTGCGTAGGTCGATTCCCATTTTTTCAAGGGTTTTATGAAAGATAAGATCAACAGAACTACCGGTGTCAATCAAAACTTTGGTAACATCACATGCGGTGATCCCGAGTTCTATGAGGAGTGGGTCTTTGTGAGGCTCGTGGATGCCGATGGTGTCGGCTGCCGAGAAAGTGATTGAAAGATCATTCTCGGGCCGCGCTGGCCATTTATGAGAAGTTACTGCTTGTCGACGATAATTTTTGATTGATCGTACAGAGTCTCCGCATGGAGGCGAGCCACCCATAATCACGTTGAGCCGTGATTGGCCCTTGCTTTGTTTTGCTCGTATTAGGGTCCTCAGGTCGCTAGTTGTTGGAGCCGAATCTTGTTTCGTATAGTGTTTGTCGCGCATGAGCTTATCTCGTAGGTTGCCATTTTGCCGCTGGTTAAGGCTCCAACGGAGGTCGTCCTTGTTGGCATTTAACCTATCACGTAGGTCTGTGGCAGGCGGCTGTGTTTGCGCGTCGTAGGGTACGGATGGGAGGACAAGCTGTTTGCTGCGGGACTCGGCGAGAAACATTCGGAGATCAGGGGTTCCGCCTGGGGAATCTTCGTCGGTAGTTGACTTTCGCTTTAACTGGAGGCGGAGATCGTTACTTTGGTAACGTTTTGTTGGTTGGCGCGTTAGTCGCGTGCGCAGATCGTTACCTTCAAACGATATGTCATCATCGGATGAGTCTCCTGGTCGGGCCAAAATTACGTCAACGCGTCTGCGGTTTCTTGGCTGCTCCTCGTCGGCCGATGTGTCGGCTTTTTCTCGTTCAGCCGATGGAACCGCATTTCCTTTATCGCGAGGATCCCCCTGCGAGTTTTTGCTGTGAGGTCGTTGAGCCCTTTTCTCCTTTGTCTTACTCCAGCTTTTGTTGTTCTTAGGCCGCTGTTTTGGCGGTTCGATCTTTGCGTTCCCATTACTGAAGGAGGCGAGCAGTGCTTCGTGGAGCTTCTTGCACTCCTTTGTGTCATGGCCCCTGACCTTATGGTATTCGCAGTATTTAGTTAGGTCGACCTGGCTGGAGGACGCGGAGGGGGTTTTGTTTTTACCGTCGGGTTCCCACTCCCAGTGGTTCCATCCCTTTTCTCGGACGACGACAGTAGAGGATGGGGGGTTATCCTCGTCGACTACGTATACAAAGCCTTTTCTCCGATCATTTCTCTCGGCGATGGCATGTTGGCGTGGCTCTTGCCGCGCGTCAGTCGTTCGTGATGGTGCTTGCTTTGTCGCGTTCTGCTTGTTGAGGATCGCTCGAGTGTCTTCTTCCATACGGATGAAGTTGTTGGAACCGAGCGATGGCGTCTTTGCAGGGAAGTATTGTCCGGGTGTCGATATAAATCGTCGCAAAACTTTGAGTGGACCCAGAGGGTAATTCATCAAGGCGTCTACGGCGATATTTGTCTGGGTATGTGGGACGGTTGGAAACGACTGCCTTGAATTTCTCCATGAAGTCGCGGAGGGCTCTGAGTTGCAAGACTGAGAACATTTGCCATAACTCTTAAGAACGGTTGCTCCTTGTTCAGTGAACCATTATTAATGTTTTCAGGGAAAAGCCGCCGAAAGGTCGTGAAAGCTGTTCAACGGAGTTTCTGGGAGGCAGTGAGAAACCACGTCAGTGCCGGTCCGGTGAGACTTTCGACAAACAGTTGACAAAAGCCAGCTTCTTTTTCTTCGTCGGTGAAGTTTGCGCTTCCCATAGCTATGTTGAAAGTCGTCATGTGGTCCGTAGGGTCAGATTCGCCGGAGTAAGTAGGTAGGCGGAACTTTTCGGTAGAGCGAAGTCGCACGTTGCTGATGCGGCGAGAGAACGGTGTTCGGGACGTCGCGGCAAGGACTCGGTCGATCTGGGGGGCAGAGCTTGTTACGTGGTGAATCTTCGAGCTTATTTCGGAGAGCGAGAGCTTGAGAGCAGCGATTTCGCGAACGGTGGTTATGTCGGACCCTCCTGGATTCTGGATCTCAGTTGCAACCAGTGGGTCAGGGACGTCGGCGTGCTGTTCCTGGGCTCCGGTCTCTGGGTTAGTGTGGAACAGTTGGCGACGTACCGTCGGAG